>QYAJ01000119.1:75232-173664 GCA_003988865.1 Phialocephala sp. D728
TAGTGGGTAGACCTCTCAAAACTGTACCCATTACTCTACCCACCCATGGGTAGTTTATTTTGCCAAATGGGTGCCCATACCCACCCGTGCCGCGCTCTAGAGACGAGACGGTGGTTTATTCGGAAACTCCAATGCATACCAGCGACAAAAGCCAAAAATAAAACAAACAAGTGAGCGAGGAGAAAGGAATGAGAGAGGAGCAGGAGAGCTACAAAGCTACAAAAATTGCACCAGCTAAGCCAATACCCGAGTAGTATAGACTGCGCAAAATGAGGATTGCAGAATTGGTACGTGCGCAGAGTGTGAGTGCTGTATTGAGCCATGAGGATGTACCAAGCCATGAAATTGAGCTTCGATCTACCTAAGGAGAATGCAAAGTGTCGCTCAGATCAGTTCCTGGGACAGTTTTTGAGGAGGATGTGATGAAGTCTCGGCGTCGAGGCTGCCCTGTCCTTCCGGTACAACCAAAAGTAGCTTTTGCACGGCACAATTTTGTGTCTTCGACGTCCCATGTTGTCTAGCAGTATCAGTGTAAGCGCTTCGAGCTCGGGATCGCGCATCGAGAGGAGAAGTCGCGTTCAGGGCCTGAGAAAGACCTGTGTGCGAAAGCTGTTTAACGAGGTGGAATGTTGAGAAATCGGTCCTACAATGTGCATTCGCATATAGAATGGGAGATAGGAAAGTCGAAGATCGAGATGTTGCGGCTCGTGGTGGAGGCCGAACTGGTAAAACCGAGATATTGAGTGAGGCTGAGTATCACGTGCGAGAGGTGTTCTCCTAGAACCCGCTGGAGTGACAATAGCAAGATCTTATGTCAACGTTTGACTGCCATTTATCAGCACTCAATTCCATCGACTTCTCCTTCGACACGAAGCTCATTAGTTGATATGAAACTATCGCGGATGCTTAACGGCAGTAATACTTTCTAGCAGATGATACCTCCCCTCTCAGTGACCAACTGAGCTCATGCAAGATGGTGAATTTCGGGAGATCCGGTGCATGCATCACGTGCAAACAACGGAAAGTCAAGGTAGGTATGAGCGCGCTCTTGAGAATTATTATAGGTTTCTAATATGTCATTTAGTGTGACGAGTCTCGACCGGGCTGCCAAAAATGTCAAAAGCTAGGAAAGTCGTGCCCTGGCTACCCCGATCAATGGGACCTTGCATTTCGCGACGAGAACGAGATCGTCCAAAAGAAAGTCCACTGGAACCAGAAGACTATTCAGGTAGTTCCATCGAACAAAATTTTTATGTTAGAGAATGTACGTCAAAATATATTTTTGCACAATTCGTGATTGCTCACACATCGATGTCAGGCTCTGGCAGACGAGAGGTTGCAAGCAATTTGCTTGTTCTTCCAAGATTATACCATCTCAAATTGCGGACCATGTCCCGGATGGCTACACTTCTTGCCTAAGATGTATCAGTTGTCTCCGGCTAGCTCACTACTTCACCACGCAGTCTGCACAGCTGCGTATGCGAACCTTGCACAGAAGACTGAGCGACCTGATCTCACAATCATGGCCATGTCTCATTACAGAGAATCACTCGAGGTAGTAAAGCAAACGCTACTTCTTCCGAGAACTGCCCTTAATGATTGTATAATGACTGGAGTAGTACTGCTTGGGATCTATGAAGTGAGATATGCCCTTCCCTGGACGAAATATTGCTGACTCTTGTCACGTAGTGCATCAACAGTACATTGAACGAAGCATCGCAGTACCATCACAGTTACGGGCTCGAGACCTTGGTAAGCAATTTCCGAAATTGAGCGTCTTCCACCTGTTTCTCGACGTACGAACGGACACAGGTTTACCACGGAGCAAGTAAGACGTTGGGAAGGACAATGGCGACTAATTTCTTGTAGGCAGATCTTCGAGGTTCTCTTCTAATGCAAGGCCATGGACCGAGTTTGCTCCAAATTGTCTGCTGTCAAATGGTGAGGTACTCACAGGATCTTTACAACAAGTAAACTAATGCCAATAAAGCAACGACGAAATCTCGATGGAAAGATTGCGCCAAGCCCTGCTGACGAGCGTCTCATGAAGCTCCTGGATCCAACGTCTCTGGCGAGCCGAATGATCGTCAACCAATTCGAGGTTAGCAAATTC
Source organism: Phialocephala sp. D728 (assembly GCA_003988865.1). NCBI lineage: Eukaryota > Fungi > Ascomycota > Leotiomycetes > Helotiales > Mollisiaceae > Phialocephala > Phialocephala sp. D728. Next base: position 77,346 of record QYAJ01000119.1, read on the forward strand.
GTTGCCAATGTCAATGCTCGCATCCGAGCTGGTGATGTTCTACACTGCTGGGACAACATATTACGAAACTTTCAGCAAATTGAGAGTGATTTCTTGTTTTGGGAGGTCGCAGCTTCGCAGCAGTTTGGATTCGTACGGATTCAACGGAATGAAGAGGCTGGCTACTATGACAGCTACCTCGGATTTTGGACTCTCAGTCTGTGGAATAAGCACAGAGCTACACGGACGATCTTGCACCAGAACTTGTTAGAGGCTTTTGATGCAATCGCATCCAGCAACTCGGAATCTGGATTGGACATAGCTGACCATGAGCAATATGTATCTTCAAAATCCATCATCCAAGAGATGGCAGACTTCGTCTTCGCCAGCATTCCCTTTTCTCTTGGAGATGTTCCACAGCCATCCATTATCAACGGGCCTAAAAGCGTTGGTGGATACTTTCTGGTTTGGGTACTCCAAGTTGTCCTTCGTTGCACTTTCGTATCAGAAAACCAACGACGACAGGCGAACGATGCTTTACTACGTATAGGAAAGCAGTGTGGACTAGCCTATGCCACCATATTCGCTCGAAATTTTGGGCCTTCGTCTCTTCCAGAACCGTCCCAGACGAATCGGTATGACTCTATCGGCCTCTATACTTTAGCGCCTGAAGGCAGAGCTTTCTAAGTGCGAGAGGGAAGAAAAAGACCCACTGTCGACTGCTTTCAGCTAGCGTTGCGAGGATATGACTCAAAGTCATATGACTTCAAATATTACCTTTGCAGGCCGATAACCTCGTTTCACTTTGTCAGCATGCTGGGAGCGTGCTCTCCTAAGGCGTATCCAAGAGGGTGTGCAAATCTTGGCTGGCTCCGGATATAATGCGGCGCTGCTATTCGCGTAATCAATTCCGCTCTGGGGTCAACCACTAAGCAGCCACCCCACCCACGTTTTCAAAAAGTGGATCCTTTAGCATTTATTGCTCTATTGAGCTAGCTTTCCGATGCACATCGATTCCACTGGTATTGCCGTTCCACCCGCCCCTCACCTTCACAGAATCTTCATATTCAGACTCGCAACTCTTCTCTTGCTACGTTGCTGGCCCAGGAAACGCATCAATTACTTGATTGTGCCCCTGTTTATCGTTTTCAAGCACAACTATGTCTATGATTCAGATTCATTCCGATTGTTAAGCTGTGCTTGCTAATCATATTCTATACGAAATTGCTAGAGTTTTTTCCATTCACGGGCATTGGCAAAACCTCATGACTGCTCATTCTCCCTCCAGTGATCAGAAACACATAAGAGTTCTTGAACACTCCCAATTCAAAGAGAAGATTTTCGAAATAAGCAAGAGCTTCCTACCATCTGTTGAAATATTCCTTACTTTCTAATATAGCCATGGCATCAATTCACGAACCTGTACCGGATATGAATTCTAAGATCACCGAGAGCGGAAGGAATTTTTCGGAGTCCAGCAGTATCACGGCAATGGAGGAGAAGACGACGGAAGAACTTCAAGACGTCGAGGGAAGTCAAGCGCAGTTCGTGCCACCAACTAGCACCACCCTTGCACTCCTTCAGGTTGTAGGTGGGTTCTTCCTGATGTTCAACTCATGGTATGCCTCCCTGTCTAGCAGAGAGACGTTATCACTAAACCTCATAGGGGTATCGCGAACACTTTCGGTGCTTATCAGACATTCTACCAGGCCAACCTTCTCAAGGACCAGTCTCCATCGAACATATCTTGGATCGGCTCTATTCAAGCATTTATGCTGCTGATTGTCGGTGGGGTGGTCACAGGACCTATCTTCGACGCAGGCTATCTACGCGCCCTTGTTTTCGTTGGCTCCGGACTGGCAGTGTTTGGCATGGTATGCTCGTTCTCATACTAATTTGCTATTTTCTTCTGGGAGAGCTCCAGAACTGGGAGCTGTTCCAAGAGCTAAGGCACAAGGACAAACGATCATTACGGCTCTTGGGACAGATCCCGGCTCAAGAGATGACTTTTTACTTTGCTAATAAGATGGTAGATGATGACTAGCATCTGCAAAGAGTATTGGCAAATTGTTCTGGCGCAGGGTTTGGTTGTTGGAGCAGGTGCTGGGTGTATGATGCTGCCTACCATTGCCGTCATCCCGCAATATTTCACGACTCGAAGAGCGTTTGCGACAGGCGTTGCTGCTTCTGGTAGTAGTCTGGGTATGTGTCTCTGTAGAGTCACCAACATTACTAACGAGAATTTACAGGTGGCGTCATCTATCCCATTGTCTTCCACAAATTACAACCCCAAGTTGGATTTGGCTGGGCTACTAGAATCATTGCATTCATCATGCTTGCGACGCTGATGATACCAATTATATTCATGCGGGCGAAAGTGTTCCCATCGCAAAAGCGACCTCTCATCGATTTCACAGTGCTGCGAGAAGTGCCATGGGACCTCTTTTCTATTGGTTCATTTTTCGGCTTCATGGGAATGTATATACCCTTTTATTACATTTCGACTTACAGCTTCGAGAAGGGATTCGTTGACCAGAATCTTGCATTCTACCTTCTCACGATCATCAACACTGGATCAATCTTTGGACGAATCGTTCCCAACTTCTTCGCAGATAAACTCGGACCATTGAATATCACAGCACCCTGGTGCTTGTTTTGCGGCATCATTGCATTTTCCTGGCTTTCGATCTCAAGTCTAGGGCAAGCGGTTGTCTTTTGTATAGCCTACGGTTTCTTCTCAGGAACATTCGTCTCAATCTGTGGACCAGCACTTGTAACCTTGTCACCAGATTTGAGCCTGATCGGGACGCACATGGGAATGAGTTTCACCTTTTGTGCTTTGGGGTTGTTAATTGGCAATCCAGTGGCGGGTGTGCTGTTGGATAAGTATGGGTGGATAGGACCAGCGATGCTCTGCGGAACTGCGAACGTTCTTGCAGCTATCTTCGTTTTGTTAGCAAGGATCAAGAAGATTGGTTGGAAAGTGACTATGAAAGCTTGAATGGGGGCGATACGATACATTTGAAGTTCAGATAATATAATAAAAGCATAGCGATGGATGGATTATCATAGCGCAAATCGGCGTATATTTGTTAGCATAGTAGTAGCATCATACCATCTATACCTGATCATCAATTTTCAATGAGGTGGAGTTCATCGCTCAATGAAGGGCAGTAACTACTAATCATAATTTAGACAACCTTTTTGTTCCAGGATAACGCACTTCACTCTCATCTGAATGATTGAATCAGTCATGCACATCTGCCAAACATTCGAAAATGGTACTCCAGGGCTGACCAAGCCAACCAAAGTTGTTATCGTAATGATCACGTGATATCTAAAAATCTCCCAAACGCTTTGGTTTAATTCGACCACCGTAGCCTTGCTTGACACCATCACAAGCTTCAACAACGGCTCCAGCCTCGCAACAAGCAACGAGCTCGCAATAGCACCACACGCATCTCCTCACCATGCGACTTCCTGTCACAGTCCTCACTCTTGCGCTCTCCCTCTTCCCCTCATCCCGCGCAGTCTTCGCCGACGAAGCCTACAGCGTCGATTATCAGCATGAACTTCTTGGTCTCCCACAACCACAAACAACATTCTTCCATCGGCCGCGGAAAGACGATAAGGCGACATTGCTGTATACGTTGAGCGATTTGGCTGTTCTAGGAGCGGTACATCCTGGGACTGGGAAGGTGGTTTGGAGACAATTGCTTGCTGGCGAAGCTGCTAGGGATTACAATGCATCTTCGAAAGGTTTCTTAAGGCCGGTGGAGGGAGAGAGTACGGTTGTTTCTGCAATTGGGGGTAGAGTTGACAGTTGGGATGCTATGAGTGGGCGAGAGAGATGGGGTAATGTGTTTCCAGGCACGGCCAAAGATTTAGAAGTCATGGAGACCACCAGCAATGATGCTAAGGATGTCCTCGCATTGTTTGAGGAGGGTGGAAAGGGAGTTTTGAGGTTACTGAAGGGAGGCAGTGGGAATGTGAAGTGGGAACATCATGATCAGAGCGCAGATGTTCCTCTGCAGGTCAGCACGAATGTCGAGAAGGTTTTCGTAGCTGCGCTTCATGGCGCGAAAGGGGCATATGGTATCAAGGTCACAGAGCTGGATCCCGTAACGGGAAAGAAGATCTCGGAGTATGCGTTGAAGTCGCAGAGTGATGTGCATGGTCCGGAAGATGTTTTGCTGGTTGGCGCCAACTCAGCTGCGCCCATCATTGCGTGGGCTGATAAAGATTTGAAAACGTTAAAGATCAATGTACTGGGACGCTCTGGAAGTATTATTAATTTACCTCTGACAGAGGCTGATGGAGCTGTCACCAAGGTCGAAGTTCATGCGGCGCACTTGGTCCAGTCTCTACCTCATTTTTTGGTCCATAGCCATTCGGATGTCGCAAATCGAGCAGATGTGTATCACGTCAATCTCGCCACTGGAAATGTTGCCAAGGAGTATGAGCTCCCAAAGCTACCTGGGAAAGGTGCCATCTCGGTCAGCTCCCTAGCAGCAAATGTCTACTTCACTCGTCTTACAGAAGATGAATGCATTGTCGTCTCATCTGCTTCTCATGGTATCCTGGGAAGATGGCCCATGAAATTCGCTGGTAAGGATGGGACACTTGTCCACGGAGCTTCAGAAGTCGTTCAACGAACTGGAGATACTTACGCTGTTAGATCTGCTGTCCTCACCAGCAATGACGACTGGCTACTCGTTCGCAATGGAGCTGTGGACTGGACTCGTTCTGAAGGCCTCTCCGGTGCAGTTGCTGCAGCATGGGCCGACATCCCAGAGTCCGAGAACTTGGCGAAGACTCTGGAAGCTGAGGCACATAGCAATCCTTTATCTGCGTATATTCATCGCGTCAATCGCCACGCGCATGACGTGCAGTACCTACCAGCCTATTTACAAGCTCTTCCTCAGCGACTCTTGACCAGTATCATTGGTGGCGATGCAGTGTCTCCGAAATCTGGCGTCTTAACTCGAGACAGTTTTGGCTTCAACAAATTGGTCATTGTAGCCACCGAGCGAGGTCGTGTCTACGGTCTTGATGCAGGCAGCCAAGGAGCAATCTTGTGGTCTTCGAAAGCTTTTGATATCCCAACAAATGAGAAGTGGGATGTCAAGGGAATTTGGATCGAGCAATCGAAAGGTACTGCCATTATCAGAGGAAGCCAGGGAGAATATGTCGTTGTTCATGTCACCACTGGCAATGTTCTTGAGACCAAACCTCCTGGATCGCATCCACCGGTGCAGAGCGTCGCTGTGGTCGAAAGTCCTTCTGGTACCTGGTTTCTTCCAATTGGTGTGGATGGAAATCCAGGCGAAATTCCTAGCGATCTGGCTCCAAAGGATAATCTCGTCGTGCAAGGCAAAGATGGTGAAATCAAGGGACTGAAATTTGAAACCAACGGACCCAACGCGGCACCTGTAGTGCTGTGGACCTTCCAACCTGGACCCGGAGAGAAGATCGTAAATGTTGTCTCGAGACCAGCTCACGATCCTGTGGCCTCGATCGGAAAAGTCCTCGGCGACCGCACTGTGCTCTACAAGTACCTCAACCCCAATGTCGTTCTCATTACTTCTGTATCTGAAGAATCTTCATCCGTTACATTCTATTTGGTTGACTCTGTCTCTGGAGATGTCCTGTATTCGGCTACACATGAAGGTGTTGATACAAAACAACCCATCACTTCTGCTCTTACAGAGAACTGGTTTGCTTACTCTCTATGGAGCGATATTCTTGTTACGTCAGCTTCTCTTTCAGCATCGAAAGGCTACCAGATCGTTGTATCAGAGCTTTTCGAATCCTCTATACCCAATGACCGCGGCCCACTTGGTCCGACAGATAATTCCTCCAGTATCGAGCCCTCGGACATTCCGAATGCCGAACCCGCTATCCCTTACGTTATAACCCAGTCATTTTTGATTCCCGAGTCCATCAGCCATATGTTAGTCACCCAGACTCGCCAAGGTATTACTACCCGTCAACTGGTCTGCACTCTCACTGGTTCCAACGCTGTTGTTGGCATCCCACGCCATGTGCTTGACGCTCGCAGACCGGTAGGTCGTGCTCCAACGCCTGCCGAGATGGAGGAGGGCCTCATTCAATACCACCCAGTCATCGAATTCGATCCCAAGATGACCCTTACCCATAAGCGAGAAGTGATTGGCATCAAAGATGTGATCGCCACTCCAGCGGTCTTGGAGAGCACAAGTCTACTATTTGCTTATGGCATCGATGTTTTCGGCACTCGAGTCGCTCCCAGTGCTGCATTTGATATCCTGGGAAAGAGCTTCAATAGATTGGGTCTGGTGGCGACGGTGTTGGCGTTATGGATTGGAGTGTTCATATTGGCACCTATGGTAAGTTCTATCTCTTCTCCAGAATGGTGGAGATGAGGCTAACAGTTGACAGACCAAGAGGAAGCAAATTAATGAGCGATGGGCTTCGCAATAGGGTATCATGTAGGAATAAATTTTAGGGGAGTTTTTTTGGCCTGACGCAAAAGTGCTTTGGAGGGTTTCTCAGTGCATATACGCATCTCATGACCATATGATGGCAGTAGTCGTCTCCTATGCTTCTCCGGCCCCAAGCGCACCAATCTTCAAGTGCCAATTATAAGAAGTCTTGAAATATCCTAGCACACAAACATCATTCCACGACAACTCGATGCCACACATATCTAGGATCCTTTCCACAATTCCCGGCCCCAACTTGTCATGCGTTCTGCAGTTACTTTTCGCATTCGTCGATGATTGTACGCCCTTCGAATGCAATATGTTCGATCAGCCTCCACTTTTGCCCCTTTTCGTTATCAGCTTATCGGACCCTCAACCCCACCCTTCTAATAGACGCAGAACGACAGACTCAATTTTCATCTACTCTTAATCTCATTCACGACGCTTTTCACATTTCCTACTCTTGATCGTTTCTTCAGTTTTCTTGCTGCTCGACCTTTAGACACAATTTCACTCCAACCTCACAAAAACAACATGGGAGAACTCACCCTCATCCCTGCCCGCCACGGCATCGCTACCCCACTTAAAGCCGGCCAAACAATAAAAATCATCAACACACATGGAACTCAAGTGGTCGATACATTTGCCTTTACTCTCTCTTCCTCTGGTACAATCGAGACTCAGCTGTCGATGCAGCATACCAGAGCGAGTTTAACCAAGATCATCCCACAAGTGGGAGATGGGCTATACAATAATAAGAGAGAAAAACTGTTGACGGTGATCGAGGATACGAGTGGGGGTATTCATGATACGATGATTGCAGCTTGTGATAAGCAGCGGTATGAGGAGTTGGGAGGGGGAAGCGAGCATAGGAATTGTGCAGATAATTTGGTTGAGGGCTTGGTGGCGATTCGTGAGTTTATTGGGGTTTGCCTTAGTTCACTTTATGTTGTTTTATGCGCAGTGGTGTCATTCATTCTTTCCTCCAGTCTAGTAGTAACATGACTGTTTTTGTCTGATTTCTCGTGAAACGGGATGAGACGGGATGAGACGGGATGAAATCCACCTGGTACGGATGAAAATCACGTAGACTTCTCTAACAGAACCTGAATAGGCATCACTCCACCACAATTCACGCCCTCGCCCTTAAACCTCTTCATGAACATCCCCGTTCACGAAGACCGAACTACGATCTCTTTCGAGCCACCAGTGAGCAAGGCTAGACAGTATATCTCTCTGAAAGCAGAGGTCAACTTGATTGTTGCTTTTAGTGCTTGTCCGCAAGTGAGTTCTTGCACGAAACAGGAGGAAGAGAGCACTGACAGTTTTGGTGCGAACAGGATATTTTGAAGATCAACTGTGGAAATCCAACTGATGCAGCCTTCGAGATCTCCTGAGTCACTTATTTCTGACTTGATATTGACGGACTATGGCAATGTTCTTAGGGCAGTCATGCGTTACTAATTGTTAGTCATATTCAATTTCCGACTGGTATCAGAGATTCCAGACAGCGGATGTCTTTGGATTGATGCGTGATTGAGTTGTGATGGGGCAATCAGCAACAAAGAATTGTTGAGCTTTAGAAACCCGATTATCTATCCGAGTAGCGGCCTGTTTCAATGTCCGCGCAAGATCCGGCCTTTGCACACGCATCCAATCTTCAATCCTCATTTTATGCAGACTGCTCTCCTCCATCAACGGATTTCCTGATGAATTCTATGCATTTTTTACCTTTTTTTTTTTTTTTTGGCAGAGCCTCCTCTCGTCTTTGCCCGTTCATCTTCTTCTCAAGCTCCCTTTTGTTTACTATGCCATAGATAGGCGAAATCGATTTTAGCGAGCCCCTTTTCGTAGTTTAGGTACCCTCACACAAGTATCTTAACTGCGGCACTGTGTATGGGGCAATGTTTTATAGCAAAAAATATTTATTAAGAAAGTCCTCGAAACGGCGAGATTTTGAAAGGCGACGTTCTCGCATATTCTGTGCTAGAAGCCTCCCTACACCAACTTTGAACCCGAATCACTATTAGCCACAACCCCCGTCACGTTGCTATCCTTCATCAACCACAAATAGCACTCCGCAACATCTTCCGCTACTCCGTGTCAGCCAACATTCTCACTCCAAGCTTCCACCTTCCTCAGACCTCGCAAAAGGAAAAACAAGAAGAGAAAAAAAAAGGAAAAGCAGAACTTACGTCTCCCAACCCTCCCGGTAAGAACCCTCTCTCCAATCGACTTAAACATATTCCCTTTCTGCTCCACACTCATATGCTTCCAAAGCTCCGTATCCACGGCGCCCGGACTTACAAGGTTAACCCTCACTGGATTCAAATCCATAGCTAGATTCCTCGTCATTCCATGTAATCCCGCTGCATACGAAGCTACGATGGACCAGTCCTTGTGCGGCTTCTCAGCCACGCTTCCTGTCGTCAAAACGATAGAACTTTCCGGGCCAGCGCTGAGGTATTTCTTTCCAACTTTGGCGACGAGGAGAGGCGCGAAGAATCGCACTTGCCCAGCGCGGATGATGGATTCGTACGTAGCTTCCGAGAGTGGGATGGTGGCCAGGGGATCGCCAGCGGTGAAGACGATGTGGTCTACTTGGCCGGTTTTTGAGAAGAGGGCTTCGATGTCTTCCTCTACAGTTGGTTTGGAGAGATCACAAGGGTAGCCGGAGATTTTGACTTTGGTTGAGGGGTAGAAGGACTGCAGAGAGGAGACGGAAGACTTGACGCGGTCGGAAGAGGAGGAGGAGATGGTGACGTGGGCGGAGGATTCGATGCAGGCTTCTGCTACTGCGTAGCCGATTCCTTTTGGTGGGAAAGTCAGCGTCTTAATTATCTAGAACAGAATAAATATGAAAGAGGCAGGGGAGGGGAATACCTGAAGATCCTCCAATGATTAGGACGTGTTTGCCTGCAAGCTTGTTGTACTTCTGCTGAGTTGCCATTTTGCTTGTTTGATCGAGGCACCAATTCCTTTATAAGACGAGATACAAAACTCTAAGTTTAATAGAAATAGTCTTATATATATAAGAAATATATAGTTAAGGAAACGCTTGAAAATGTAAAGCACGGGCACAGAAATGTATGGTTCTTGGGGTAAACTCCGATACGCCCGCCAATCCGGTGACGTCAAGACTCACTCGAGGAATTTCTCCTCGGACTTATGAGCGTCGGCATATCAAAAGAGCTTTTCGATTGAACAATTGCTCAGAGGTTACCAATGCTTCGATCGAGGTGAAATGATACGCAATTGGGTATTTCGGAGTTGGAGGCCGAAATAGGAAAACGGTGCATGCCGCGCGCCGAACCGAAACCTGACAGCTGGCTTGGGAAGATGTCAGCACTTTATTAGATCCGGAACATACAGTTCTACTCCTCCTCTCAGTAAAAAGTCTAGCCTTTCGTGAAATGGGGGCTGTAAGTGCGTTGAATGGAGACTGCTTGTACTGTTGATATGATATATTAGGGTAAGAATGAAGATAATCCAATTCTATCCTCTATATCATATTTGACGCCCTGAAATAAATGGCTAGTGCCGAGAATTGACTGAGCCCCCTGAGGAAAGGCATGCGGAAACAAGGACACCAGGGAGCGTCCTCTAGCAATATTGAAAATGTTCACTATATCAACCATTTGATTTACATGGCGACAAGCACTGAGGATAGTTTAGGTAAATGTCTAGTGCCCTCACTCAGGGTGTGGAACTCCATATCAAGGGGATGCTCACACAACGGAAGATCCAGTTATGCTGTCCCGTCAGTGATTGAGAGCGACTGCAGCGTTCCTGCTGTAGCTTCCACTTCAGCCTCCACCTCCACATCCGCTGTCTTCCAACCTGCCCCTTCACATATTCGGCCTCCACCCTTCCAATTGACTTGTGGCAACAATTGGCTCGCAACCCATCTCGCAGTCGTCGTATGCAAACTTCCATCCCCAAAAGGCTTGCCCGTCCGATCCATACGCTCTTTATCTGAAGCAAGAGCCTCTGCTGTTCCAGGTATGATCGATTTTCCTTCTGCCAAAGCCTGGAAGACAATGAGCTGGTCTTGCAGATATTCATCGACAAGTCCACCCTTCCTGATCTCCACGTCTAGCTCATCAACCACTCTCTGCGATATTTCCGTGCTCAATTGATCTGCTGTCTTGTCCTTGATCTTGTTATCATAGAGCCAATCTCTTCCGAAACGGAGACCTGTTGTTGTGTGTGCCACGAGGAGAGTGTAGATCCTGGCTTTATGTCGGCTGTCGTCGACGACCGCAAAGTTGATCTTCACATTTGGGAACACTAGGTCGAGCTCAAATAGCAATGATTTCTGGAGCAAGTTTTGGAGGTCCTTGGGGACCACAAGTGAGACGTCAATCTTGCTGATGCTTCCAGGTTCTGCAGGCCATACTGGAGCTTTGATGGTCTGGCCTGGTCTGAGAGGGGTAATATTGAATTTGATGGAGCCGATTTGTCTTGTGCCATGAGACCAACCTCTGAACTCTAGCTTTCTTTGGACCTTGATTCCAAATCTTTCCAGAGATGGGAGTAAGACCTGGTCCAAATATTCGAACGAGAGCGAGAAGCTGACGTTGGTGCCACCTTGAATAGTTAGTGAGATAGGCGAGCCCTTCTCGTCCCCTGCAAACAGCAAGAATGGCAAAGTTGCTTGAAAGACCAAAAGAACGCTGGCTGCAGAATCAGCTCGGACTTTAATATTCCGGTTGACTATCTCGATAGGAGACAGGTTGGCCTTGAATTGGAAAGACTTGCTCCCCACTGTGCAGCCTGTAACTTCTGCATCTGTCGCCTCGGCAAGATATTTGATACAGGAAACATGCTGAGCTTTCAAGCCTGCTAACGCGTGAGTTTAGGTCTACTTAGATGGCAACATCATGCAGATTCTCACCACCGCCACGATGTCCTTCTCTATTTCCTCGGACATTGTTGATTCGGAGAGGTGTTCCGGTCAAGGCAGCGAGCGCCACCGCAACCCGAACAACTTGTCCACCGCCCTCTCCTGTCCTACCATCAAGGGTCACGAGCTTCTTCTTCTCAGACATGCCCATGCCGTCTTGTCCCGGATGGTGATCTGCAGCCGGAAGGAGGGTACAATTATGGTTGCCTTGTCGCCGGTTCGCCCTGTTGCGGCTGGTCAGCCTTGTGGGATTCAGCGATTCTCCGTATCGAAATCAGGGTCCAATGGCCAGCGACTTGGGGTTTGAGATGCCAGAGAGTAGGAACGATCACATTATGTGTCGAGATTGGACCTCTGAACCGAGGTTCTACACTTTTATATTTCCATGACAAGTCGTGAGTCACTCCCCGAGGAGTTGAAAGGCTGAGGTCGAGTGTTGAGTAAGATTTCGGCCCCGGATTTCTGCTGGTAAGGTCACCGTCACGCTGGGCGGGAGACTGCCCCGGCACCGCACTACCCCCGCCTTCTCTCAAGCTTGGCATTTGCATGGCATCGATTCGACATCTGCATTCATCCTCGTGCTCACAAACAGCCACCAGCCTTGCCTGCGATCTGCACAGGGTCTCACTCGGATATCAAATCACTCTCGCCATCATGCTGGTGTTTGATATCCACAATTCTTCCGAAATTGTGACCGCAGACGAGGTGCAATCCTAAGATGTCGATGTCCAACATGATGCGCCAACCCTCCCATTCCAGCTCGCTGTCGAACTCGACTTCTAGCCCGAAGAGTGGCTTCAAATTCTTCAAGAAGAGGCCGTCGACGTCTGGGACATTGTCGCGGGATGATCATGGTTCTTCCGATAAGATCTACGAGGTGTGTGGATGTTTGTCCTCCCATCTAGACTTCACTGACATGCTCTTCAGCCGCAATCCTCGGACAAAATACCGACATCGCCACTCTTCTCTCTGCCGGATCTCGAGTTGTCCAGGTCACCCAATGGATTGCCCTCTCCAGATAGCTTCGTCGCTGCGACGCACGACTCCGAGTATCTACACCTTCGCGAGAATATACGGAAGCTGAGGAAAACCCCCTTTGGACCGGACCCAAAGAAAGTTGATGCAGTATGGGAAGTATACAAAAAACTAAGGGACGAGTCATTGCAGCTCTGTTCGAGTCTGCTGCAGAAGTCGCGTAAGTGAAGTGAACCCTTGATGTTTCCCAGGCAGCAGTTTAAGGAAATGTGGAATCGCAAAGATGAAACATTGAAGACTGACGAATCTCCCCAATCCAGAGAACACCGGTCGCAATACATCGCTCGAATCCAATGTCGGTCCCCTAGATGCTCGATCATCGCATAGCGGCTCAATGACCGAAACTGCCCTCCCATTCCAAGTCAACGACCAGTGGCTAGCAGCAGTTCATGAGTACAAGGCGGTCCAGGAGTCTATGCTAGAGAATATTCGAGCCTCTCTCGTTGCAACATACAAAGTCTACGAACCAGAAGCTACCGAGCGGCAGATAGATGCCTTCTTGAACGACAAGCTTTTGCGAAAAACCCTGATTGTCAAGTGGCGGGACGAAAGCATCCATCGCATGAAAAGCGAGAAACTTCATTTCTGGGAGCAGTATAAGATCCGGTCACTCAATTTCGACAGATTACGATTGGACCTGAAAGCGATTGATCAATTGTTCAGCTCTACGCAAGAAGGAGAAGCCCCCAATATGTCAATAAAAGAATATGTCATTGAGAAGACTGGAGATACCATTTTGGAGTTTGCCAATGCGGCATCCCAGGTCCATCCAATCTTGAGATTTCGGGTTTCTTCTCATCTCTTGGCGGCGGCATCGCCTCTTTTCTCCCAATTCTTATCGCCTCAAAAGCCAGAAAATCCTCCTTTGGATATGATGAGCCAACTCCCACCAGCACCCTCGTGGCATACCTGCAAAGACGGTATGGAAGTCAAAGTATATCGCATGCCACAAATCGAGCTTAACAAGCACGACTCCTTAGCAATACTACTTCATGCCGCACACATGCACATTCCGAAAGTTCCAAGGCAGGTTGACTTTCCTGTCTTCGTAAGCATTGCCGAAGTGTGCTTGAGATACCATTGCACATCACCACTCGAATTGCAGGTTGAGTATCAATGGCTGCCGCAATGGGTACATCTCGTTGGGGATGACAATATCGATGGCTTCTTGATCATCAGCTACGCTTTTGGACTTCGAAGGATTTTCACAAGGATGTCCAAAAGTGCAATCTTGAACGCTGTTGACGAGGATGAGATTCGGAACAAAGAGCACTGGCCACAAGCCGTTCGAGACAAAATTATAGCCACGAGAGCCGCAAAGCTTGCACAGGTCCAAGAATGCTGCACGAAGGCCATGGGAGAGTATTTCCGGAGTCCAACACCAGCCGCAGATCGTTCATCAAGCGTGGGCTCTCTACAACTTACCTCATTACCTCGATGCCCGAGAAATTCGCACTTATGTGATGCAACGAATCTGGGATGGGTAATGCTTGTGTACAACGAGCTGCGAATTCTTCCAATGATCATGAGAGATGTCGGTTTTCTGGATCTTCCTCCCGCGCCGAAGCGCAGCCTCAAAGAACTGGTCGACTGCTTGAGACTGATGCCAAGTGCTCCCTCAGTCCACAGCGGTGTCTGTGACTATGCTGCTGCGTTCAGAAGCGATATCAACGATATCTATAACAGTGTACAAGGACTGACGCTACGGGATATCGCTGGCCGAAATGGATGGGCATTATCAAAACATGCTGGTCCTACAGAGGATAGATACAATGATCTTGCTAGGGATCTGGTTGAGCTAGAAGCACCACTCGTTTATTCACAGGAGACCAAAAGATCGAAAGCGTTATCAAACGAAGATATCAACCTTCGAATCTTGTCCCATCTAGATAACATGGATGATCTCAATTCGGCAGCTATGATTGACAAGACGTTCTACCAGGCATACAAACGGAATGAAGCCTTGCTGCTGAAAAATGTAATGAAGGCACAACGAAGAAAGACAATGTCACAGCTGTGTGCTGATCCTTCTGTCATCCGTCAATCGCTGAATGGAGGGGATGTCTGGCCGAGTCGACCCTCCGTCTCCATCCCCATCTCTGGAGCTGAGCATAAATCTCTTGCCACCGATAAGACAAAGCTATCTGTGCCAATCCCGAGTGTTCACGACACGCTAAATGATCTTTACGATGCTTCACCGCCATTCTCTCCGGTCACGCCAGCTGTGACAGATGAGGTACCGATGTCAGAAGAGGAGGCACGGAAGATTCTCTGGCCAGACGACGAACCTATTTCCTCAGCAAAATGCTCTGAAATGAACGAAGAATCGCTCGTACCGAACGAGAAATTTTTACTGGGTGATGTGTCACATATCGAAGATAAAGCGAGGTTGTTTGAAGATGATAAACACTTGAGAGATGAGAAAGATCAAGCTTTAGGATTGGGGGTACATAAGAGATGAGTGGTAATCTAGTGTAAAGTACGGATTTCGGGTTCGGAATCAGCACAGCGTGGAGTTTGGGCCTTGCATGGATTTGGATTTGGATTGGATGCAATCTCATCGAGATAAGACACCAGGCAATTATACCCATTATGTGGCTGGGTCGTTATGTGTTATGTATTATGAGCATTTCTAGCGATTTATTTTACATGATGACATATATTTCCATATTTTACAATACTTCAGTTTTTCAAACATAATTCGAAATCCTACTCACTCGTCAGCGTTACCTTCAAGAGTTCCACCTAACTTCCCTTCTTCCAAGCCCCCACACATCTCAAAAACATTACACAAAACATAGAAAAGGGATCAGGACTCACTCAATAAGATTTCCATCCAAATCTCTACAATACACACTAGCCAATTTCCCCCTCGCTCCTGTCCGAACCACAATCCCATCTCCAAGTCCTAGATCATTCTTTTCCCCTCCGAGATCGACCATCCCCACACCTGCTTCGACCAACCGTTTCCTGACCTCTTTCACGGGATCTCGAGTGAGAAAGCAGAGGTCTCCGCTACCAGGTTGCACATGCTGAGCTTTAGGCTCGAACTCCTATTTTCCGTCAATCCGTTTTCTCCATCTCCACATTCGCTTGATTACGATTTCCGTGGTAAGGAATGATTTAGTAATGATAGAGTAGATGTACCTTCCCACTCTCATGCAAATTTATCTTCTGCGTCCCAAAAATCAACGAATGCCGCGTGATATCAGGCGTGGCAGCAGAAACGAACGCTTCGTGCTTCATGCCTAGATTCTTGGTGTACCATTCTTTTGTCGCTTCGATGGATTTCACGGTTAGAACTAAGTGGTCCAAGGATTGGATTGTTGCTGCTGGTTTGGAGTTTGAGGATGCCATTCTGATAGCTGTGCGGTGCAGAGCAAGGTGGTTGATGCGGGGTAAGTGGGGTCGAGGAAGTTTTGTGAGCAGAGAGGGGCGGAGAAGGGTTGACATGATTGATTGTTTTATGGATCTGATTGAGATGATCAACTACGTTTGTGATGTGATAATTCGATGCCGAGCTTAGAGCGAATAAGTGGGAGTAGGTTTGACGTTCATTGGGGACGGCGGGCATAAGCCGAGGCTACGTGAGTCAGGAGCGTGGAGCATCAGCCTTGCAGAAATCTTATATTGACTGAAATGTTCTTCAAGCCAAAATGTTAAGTTTCAAATGATGATCTATGGATTATAATAATGCTCTAGATTGTGCCCGACACCGTATTGGAACGAGAATAATGGTCAACAAGCCCTCACTCAGAGTCTGGTTACTACATGCCTCGTTGGAAGAAAAGTAGTTGTCCAAATTTCACCTCGCACCTTGAAATCGGAGAAACAAAATCTGATCTTGACTTGTCGGAAGCCCCTTCTATTTACCTGATAGTTTTCCCCACGAGTTGTCAGTTAGAGAAACGGATCTTTGGACAGCACGTAGCACGAGCATCAGCAATCGATTATCACAACTCCGTCTTTAACCAAATACCATCTTTCCCTCTACTCTATCCTCCCTTCCCCTTGCACCCTCGCGTCAACAATACCTTCTCAAGACCCACTTAACAAATCCGTATCTTTCTCAGTTTACAACGAAACCATCTGATTAGCACCTAAATCCACCATCTGCCTCAACACCCCTACTCGCTCGCCTGCTGCAAATATCTCCTATCTTTCCGTACTACTATATTGACCGCCACTTGGCCCTTCGCCAAGCCTGTACCCACACTCTCCGGATGCATTTCAAAAAGCCGACTCCGTACCCTCAAGTTCAACTCCAAGATTCCAATCGAATTTAGGAGTGCTGCATTGAAAGAGCATATTCGGTATTGAAGAGGATATTGAGATCCCCTACCGTGCTAGAGAATGTGACTATCGTCCCGGACTTTTGAGCTAGCATGGAGAGTAAACCGATATAAATAAATTATACTATGCCAGACATTGATTTCGAAGACTTATCACCATGATTTCAATCAGAATCTTCTTCTTCGATCATATTAAAACAAACTATTTTTATATTATTAATCAGGATATCAATTTTTATCAATATCCTATTATTCATTTAATTTTTTTAGGAGTATGTAGGTGGCGGAGTGGGGTCGGGATACATCGGTACTTAACATCAACATATAACTTTTGGATTTGGATTTGAAGAAAGGACAGAGACAAGTGGTATGAGGTTCCCCCACTAAAGATCAGCCAGATGCAGTGGGAAGTTAATAGTGCGGCCGGAAGCTTATGCAGCAACTTTCCTGCTGTTGGATTTGTCTTTCGAGTATTTAGAAGCTATAAATGATAAGAGACTGCGGGTTGTTACAGACCTCTACTCTCATACGAGCAGGCCTGTAGCTGGCCACCTGGCAGGGACTGTTTCGGTCGTCCAGGTCGTCGCTGAATGAGCAAGGAAAATATACAACAAATTTTAGAATAAGTGCAAACACTGCGACGAAACACATGCTATCTAGTTCATGGGTTTGGACGATCAGATATGATCTCATCATGCTTGCGATCGTGGTTTGACAACGGCCAGATTTCTCTCCAGCAATGTCCAGCGGATAGCAGGACATTGCACCATCGTAGATATCCATCCATGAATGGAATGGCAAAATCAAAGAGATGATATTAGCTCGTGCTCCCAAAGACTCTTCGCGACGACAATTATATTGTGTCTTGAGAATGTTGATGGGAAGAGGAGAAGAGCGTGAAGATGCCAGAAGCCAAGGCTGAAACGAAACCACGCTCCATTGGCCGCCACCAAAAAAGTTCCAGAACAGCCGCATCACCAGCAAAACACTACTACAACTCACCACCATTGAACCCTCCCATCACCATGCCCTTATCCCAAGATGGACAGGCGATATAACCGTCCCTATTCGCGTGCTTCCTCCTATTCCAGTTCGCATACCTATTACGACGACGACGAGTACGAGGACGGATACAACCCGCAAGAACCACGTCAAGGCACACGACCTGAGGCAGAGGCGGAACCTGAGCCAGAACCACCGAGGGCAATGGCGTCCTGGTTCCAGCGCGCCGCGAGCTCTACGCAGGCACAGTTTGCTGCCACGGCGATTGTGTCTGGGGCTGTGGTTGCGGGCGCGATTTTGGGATATCAGCATGTTAGGCGGATTGAGAGGACGGAGGATTTGAAGAGGAGCATTCCCGAACTTGGAGCCGGTGATGAAGGCAAGGTGCGTTAGTCTCACCTACAGGTCCTAGAGAGCCGGGGTCCAGGGAAGAATGCTGGGATATAGATTTCGCCAGCAAGAGAGGCAAAGGGGAAGCGGTGTTAGGAACTTTGCTGATAGAAGAAGTGAAGCTTACAGATTGGGGAGCTGCGTCACCGCAACCTAGCATCAGCAAGGAAGATGAGAGAAGTGCAATACTTGCAGAGAGAGCCCAGAAGGGTGATTATGATGATGGTGACCAAATACGTAACCCTTCTTTACGAATTTTGCTAATGCTGTCGTCTCTAGAACTTATCCTCGAGCAATTAGCACGAAATCGAGTCTTCCTCACAGACACTGGCCTACAAAAGTTACGGTCAGCATTCATAATCGTGGTTGGCTGCGGGGGAGTAGGATCCCATTGTACGGCTGCATTAGCCCGTTCAGGTGTCTCCCGTATCCGTCTCATCGATTTCGATCAAGTCACTCTCTCCTCTTTAAATAGACATGCCGTTGCTACGCTCGCAGACGTTGGGACACCGAAAGTTACATGCTTGCGCAAGCGGCTACAACAAATCACACCATGGGTACACTTCGATCTCTGCAACGAGCTCTTTGCACCCTCTGCAGCAGAGAGATTACTTGGAGCCTGCGAAGGACGAAAACCAGACTTCATAATCGATGCTATCGATAACATCGATAGTAAAATAGCATTACTGGAGTACTGCTATAAGAAGAATCTCCCTGTCATCTCATCTATGGGCGCTGGCTGCAAATCAGATCCTACGAGAATATTCATTGGAGATATCTCCGCCAGCACAGACGATCCACTCTCGAGATCTACCCGTCGTCGTCTTCGTGCCCTGGGCGTTGAATCCGGGATTCCGGTCGTTTTCTCAACCGAGAAGCCTGGGCCAGGCAAGGCTCGGCTATTACCATTACCAGAGGAAGAGTTCAAGAAAGGTTCAGTCGGTGATCTTGGCGTGCTACCTGATTTCAGAGTCAGGATATTGCCAGTCTTGGGTACAATGCCAGCTGTATTTGGATATGCAGTTGCGAATCATGTCATCTTGAAGATCTCAGGATATCCGACCGAATACCTACCAGCCAAAGGCAGAGAAAAGATGTACGATGGAATACTTGCACAACTGCAAGGTTCGGAAGAAAAGCTAACTCGATTGACGACCCCGGGCGAAGATGCACAGGGCTTGAAATTGGCCATAAGTGCAAGCGATGTCGGATATGTGGTTGAAGAGATATTCAGAGGGAAGAGTGTGATCAGTGGAGTACCGACCCGACTGGCCTTGTGCAGATGGCGGAAACCAATAGGAAGCACTATTGATCTGAGTGTGGAAGGGCAGAAGAGCAGTCGCGTACTGCTGAGAGACTTGGTTTGTATGACCAAGGAAGAAGCTGCAGTACATGAAAGAGAAGTTGTCCGCGGAGACAAGACGCCAGAGTCCCTGTATAGTAAGGACATTGTGGACCTTGTGGAAGCAAGGATTAGGGAGGAAGTTGGATATGAGATATACAGGTGACCAAACCTGCTGCTCAAGTTTCTACAATCAACCACCACCGCTTTCCCCGCATTCGATCCATAGCCATTGTTCGTCCTCGTCTCTGTCATATCAGAGCCTGCTCACCTTCGACTCCGCATTCTGTATGACGTTGGACTTAAGCGCTTGAAGCCTTCAAAATTTCCATCTTATTATCTAACTAAATATCTAAACAGCTTACCGACAACGGCCAGCGAGATGTTCTTGGACTCTTCCTTCTCGTCTCAACATTCCACAGTTCATTGTCCCTAGGTAGATACAGTATTTTAGCCTGGAAAGGTCAGGTGTCTATCAGGTAGCATTCTCCAATAGATCACAGGTTGCAATGGCAGCTTTTGATGTCTAAGATAAGTGGTCACAGCTGGCAAAGCCTCAGGCAAACCCCTTTCATAATCATTTCACAGTCTTTCCAACTATTTCTGCTGATCAAGCTCTCGCTAATTAGCCATATTATGGAGGCTGCGGATCTTGGTCCCATTTACACAGCTTTAAAGCCTAGAGAGATTCGACGGCCGCATTTACAGCCTCTTGCCAGCGAGGGAGTTCCGTGCTGTTCTCTTCGTCATCATGACCCTGAGTTTTATCCTCCTTATCACAACATTCCGATTCACCGCTTTTACCAGGCCTTGTTTTACATGGGTTGGCCCAAGAGTATGAGGCAGATAAGATCAATAGTCGAATCATCGAAGCACAAGAGAAACTTTTTCGCAGCCTTGCTTCGCTTGGTTCCGACAAGCGGGATACCCAGGGCATGGATAGATGCACTATGCTTATATCTTGATCGACCTCGAACGAAATATCGCTGAGATATGAGGTCCTCTGTTTTGCGAGGATTTTCATCCCATAGCTTGGGGCCCTGGGGCACCCCTAACGACATATGGATCCCGGAACCCTGAGCACCGCGATAAGTTAGTCTGAGCATACGGACGTATGTTAAGGGGCGAGGTAGGAGCGACAGCCATGGCACAGATGCTTCTTCATTTAAGTGTTTCCCATCGGGCTCATCACCTACCAAGCCTTCTAGAGTCGGAATTGTTAGTGGTGGATATCTCCATCCTGACTGGCCCCGGTCGTCCGGTTCTGCGGATTAGCTATGGCGGGTCAGAGAAATTTTGACTCTTCTGGAAGGACATAGTTTATTGTCCAGGCCTTTTCCTTTAGCCGTTACGCGCCAGTCCCGAAGTCAATTTGAGGAGCCTAATTGGAGAAATCCGATCCCAGTACTGCGTTATTAGGCATTATCCGCTATTAATTGTCGGCGCTCAGGCCCGCAACTCGGAAACAAGCGGACCTTGCTATTATTGTTATTATAAGTGAAGGGTAGCTCCCCTCAATCAATGGCGCATTTAACCCTCGTGATATGGACTAATTGTATAACTCTCTCAACTATCCAGCCTTTTCACCTTCTCATCCAAGCCGCGTTCCTATCATCTCCTTCCTCTTCCTATCATACCCAAGCCAGCCTAACCTTTGCGTTCCATACATATATTACTATCATCTATATATTCATTACTTTTTATTCTCTTCTTAAACTTCTAAGTTTCCACTGGGAATAGGAGTCAGAAAGCTACCAAACTCACAATGCATTTCTCTAAATTCGTCATCGCATCCCTCCTTGCACTTACAAGTTCTGTTGCTAGTGTAAGTCTATTCATTGTTTCTAGTATCATTATTATAAAGTACTATAGACTAATCTAGTTTCCATTAATACAGCAAGTTATCGTCACTGTAACAAGTATACACATTCCCGAACCAAGTTTCAGGACGCATAACTAAAGCAATGAAACTAGGCACAGTCACAATCATAACTGTGACGGTTACACCTCTGACAACTTCAACAACAGTTGTCCTGGTTACTGTCACGGGTAACGCTCCCACAACCACGACCTCGAAAAGCACGAGCACTCGTACCGTTACAGTAACTGCATCGGCACCTGCAACTACCAGTGCTGCAACCTGCCCTCTCGGCCTGGGTGGCTCGTGTGGTCTTTGGGATCCCGCTCCCAATGGATGCAGGAGCTGTGCCAATGGCCTTACTTGCCGATCGATAATGTGTAAGTAACATATATCTCAAATTCCTTGGTTGCGGAACTTTGGTGAATACTGATGACTGACTCTCAATAAAGGGTCCTCGTCGCGATGCGAGACCGTTAACCAGCCCACGGTTATTACGTATACCTCTACGGTATATAGGAACTAGGAGAGGAGTATGCATTAGGGCTAGGACCACGCCACATCCCCTGGTTAGCACGAGCGTCTGCTTTTTTCGCTCCTTTTTAGGTAGCCAGCTTCTCTGGCACTTGGCGCGAACACCATATAATACATACTTTCGATTCAACATCCTTGCCTCTAGGTGATTCTGATAGATCAAATCTACACTTTCGCCACTTAAGTAGTCGTTTGGTTAGCAAAGGCGGACACCGCAAGCATCACGACATTGAAAATCTTTGGAGATTCTGCTCCGGAGTGTCTAGCAGAACAAGTGGCATGCTCCGTGGGGAGCTAAGCTGCAAGCTGTGCTGCCGTTTTGTCGTCGGGAGCCTTGGAAGCGTTGATGGCTTATCCAAGAAGTTTTGCTGGCCAGAGTGATCACTATTCTTTGCGGCGGGCAGTTGTGTAACTGGAGACTATTTGACGAATTCGAGGCTTCTCACAGCAACTGGTGCCATTCGAGCTTGTCAAGCTTCCGTACTACAGCCCTTCTTTTTCTCCCCTTTTTTCGAAGTCTTCGAAGAGTATCTAGCCCATTGGCTGCAAATAACTTTCTCGAGACTTTCTTGTCTGCCCAGAAGCTTCCCCCATGCCTATCAGCCAAGGAGAACTCTCTTCTCATTATGTGCCCTAGATGTGCAGAAGTGGCTTGCGGGGAACTAAGAAACGAGGGTTTTTGCTTTGTATAGCTTGGAATTAGATTGCTGTAGAAGAGCCACACCCCTTGGTTATCCCCAGGAGCTGGACGATACCTGGGAGTCACTGCTGCTACATCTTCTCATCCATGCTCAGGCATTTCATAATGCTCATATGGAAAACTGTCAAAGAACTCATTTATGGTTTCGCCGATTTCTACTTGAAGCCATGTTGGCTTGCAGTCACGGACAATAACCCGGTCATCTTCGTCTCAGCGATGCAAGATTTGGCGACAAAGTCCTCTTCTAGATAGAACTTTCAGGCTGTCTCGTAGTCAATGAATTGACCTCTATCTCCTCCCGCCGTGTTTGATCGGTCAATTGCTTCTCTAAGTCTGAATCCATCAGATGACGGCGGCGAGGTTTAAGTTGCGCGACTAAGACTATCATCTGTCGGGCACAGTAATTTGGCTAAAGTCCTGGCTTGTGACACCTCCCTCCCAACATATGACTCGTACTGTACAAAGCCAGTCTCATCGCAAATACCAATTCTCGAATTGACGCATCTTGAGACCGAAGGCTAAGTCCTTCTAGAGGACTGCGAGATGTCGGCACTTTCCAATCACCAGTATAACTTAAGCACACTATACTCCCTCCTCCCAGAAACAGATGAGATCCGTTTATTGCTCCTTCAGCCCCTCTCTGGCGAAGACCGGATCAGCTGTACAATTGTACATTCGAGGCTTAAAGACGACATCAGATATGAAGCACTTTCTTACATGTGGGGTTCAACGGACTCGAGGGCTATTGAGGTCAACGGTTTCGAAATTACTGTTAGGGTAAATCTCTGGGAAGCACTTTACTATCTTGCACCTTCAAGCGGTACGCGCGCATTATGGATAGATGCTATTTGCATCAATCAAGATAGCGACCTTGAACGAAACCATCAAGTCGCGCAGATGGGGAGGATCTACAATCAAGCTGCGAATGTTATCGTGTGGGTTGGACATTCGACCATGGAAAGCCATGAAACCTTTCGGCTCCTGAGCAACCCTCAACAATGGCCAAGTCTCTTGAAGTCGCCTGTCTTACTCAAAAAGCATCTCGAGGGTTTTGAATTGCTGTGCGAGCGCAAGTACTGGACGAGACTTTGGATCATTCAGGAAGTTATCCTGGCTTCTTCGATAACAATCCAGTGTGGTTCAGATTCATGTTCATGGTTTCGACTTCGCTGGTTCCTTGATGCGCTAGGAATGAGGTGTGATCAAATCAAGCCAACATCATTCCAGAAGAACAGCCTTCTATTTAAGATCAGCTCATCCATCCTCCTGCGACTTATCCGTCAACAAAACCTGCACCGCCATTCCTGGAGAGTTTCCCCAAGCGCACTATATAATAGCTTCCTTATGCCAAATGTTTACGAATATCCTGAGCAGGGTGGTCTCAAGCCGCAGTTGCGCCCCTTACTGAATGTCTGCTTGCAGTACAGGGAATCGCAGTGCCAGGACCAGCGAGATAAGGTCTTTGGTTTGCAAAACCTTGCTGCTGAGTGCTGCAGAAAAGCGACTCCCGCCGACTATACCCTCCCGTCATACAGGATATTCACTAGCGTCATCGACCATCACATCAAAGAAAAGCATCTCATTTCCACGACCATGTGGGGAAAGCCACAACTCATTGCAGTCTTCACAGACTCGGGGCGTGTCTCGAACGGCTTTGTAGAAATTATTCGGCAGTTTCAGCTACATATGCAGATACCAGTCCACAACTGTCTCTGCCCAGTCGCCGAGGGCAATTCAGAAGACTCACTTCACAAGTATCGCTGTCTCTTCAGATACGGACAGGCAGTCTGCTGTAAAAGTGCAGATCTCCGAAATGAGGGGGTGAAGGAAGTATAAAATGTCTGGGACATCCTGTCTTGCCATGTGCTCAACTGTCAACAGCCAGCATTCATTCTTCCCTCCTCGCCTCGTTCAAAATGGCTGGCTTCAAAATCGTTACCATTACTTCCATCTTCACGGATGAACAATGCGGCTATAATCAAACGAAACGAATTCACATGAAGGGGGAGAAGAGCTCGGAATAAAGGGACAATATTTCCACATCAAAGGCATCTTGTGCCAAGTCCATGCCACAACTCTCTCGTCAATGTTACCACGTGATATAGGCCTAAATCATGTCATATCAACGCTGTCAATATCAAGGTGAGGTATGAGACAGACTTCTATTGGATCAAAAG
The DNA here is from genome assembly GCA_003988865.1 of Phialocephala sp. D728. Classification (NCBI taxonomy): domain Eukaryota; kingdom Fungi; phylum Ascomycota; class Leotiomycetes; order Helotiales; family Mollisiaceae; genus Phialocephala; species Phialocephala sp. D728. The sequence continues at coordinate 102,025 of QYAJ01000119.1, forward strand.
TCGTGTCGCGTGAAGCGTCATAGTTGAAACACAGGACTGTGGGGTAACCAGGACCCCTCATCTGATTCGACAGGGGTTTAAGCACTGCTTTCAAACCTTCTTAAATTTATGCTTATCATTGCCAATCATCTACATCATGTTGGTTAATTGAAGACAACCGTCTTGTGTCCGTTGAGGAGGACTCGCTTTTCCGTAACCCATTTGACAGCATTCGCCAATACCTTACTCTCCACGTTGCTTCCTTCAGTCGTCAATGCCTTCGGACTCAAAGAATGGTCGACCCGAACGACATCCTGCTCGATAATTGGACCTTCATCGAGATCGCTCGTAACGAAATGAGCTGTTGCTCCAACAATCTTGACACCTCGGTCGTATGCTTGATGGTAAGGCTTGGCACCCTTGAAAGATGGCAAGAACGAATGATGGATGTTGATGATCTTGCCTGACATCGCGGCGCACAGTCCGGGGGATAGAACTTGCATGTAACGAGCAAGGACAATCAAATCGATATTGTGCTCATTGACTAGCTCTATAATGCGGTTTTCCTGCTCTATCTTAGTCTCCGCCGTGACTGGGAGATGATGAAAGGGAATCTTGTATGATGCAGCGAGAGGAGCGAAGTCTGGATGATTCGAGATAATGAGAGGGATCTCAATTCCAAGTTGAGAAATGGATTGGCGGAATAAGAGGTCGTTCAGGCAATGTCCAATCTTGGAAACCATGATGAGGACTCGTGGTTTTTGAGAAACTGAAGACAGGTCGAAGTCCATAACCATCGGCTTGGCAATTTCTTCGAATGAAGTCCGCAACTGGTCAACGCCAATGTCTCTCGAGGAAGTACTGACTGGCGCGAAGTGCACCCGCATAAAGAATTTTTTCGATGTGGGATCACCAAACTGCTGCGAGTCGACGATGTTGAGATTGTGTTGAGCCAAAAATCCTGTGACTGCGTGGACAATTCCCGGCCTATCTGGGCAAGAAATGGTCAGGATATATTCGTCTGGGTTGACCATCTTGATGGATTTTGGAGGTTTCCTTGCTCGAGAGGTGGTTGAGGTAAAGTGTCTAGTGCAAATTTTCGGATGCCCAGAAGCCTTTTTTGTGGGCAGTCGCGATGGGATGAATTGCCGTGCAATCGGTCTCGGTAACAAAGGATTTGCTCGTACGAGGATTCCAATCACTTGCACCTTGCTCGCCATTGATCAACGTTCTGCGTATGTTGTCTTGTGGAAGAATGTGAATTTTTGAATGTTGACCATCATCACGTGGTGCTGTATTTAGCCCCCATGACCGGCAGATGTCCGGTAAGTCTCTCGACATGCACTCCCCCTCCTCCTCCTCCTTTGACACCTCACTTCAGTTCTTAAATTGGTGGTTATAACCGTGCTCTGCGCCCGACAGAGTCTCTGTGCAGCCCTGCCTCCGATAGCGTATGCGTATGACCGCCACGAAGGGAATGCTGCTCATTGGCTGGAAGCAACAGTCAGCCTCGCGCGTCAGCTCAATACCCCACACCTGCGTCTGCCAGAGAGTCTGCCTTGCATTGTTCGCCTTACTATTTGCCTTACGGATATTCGCTATATAGCTCAGCTATTTCGCCTTACCTTCTCCAGTCTTCCATCTTTGCTAATCACCCTTACTGGAACACTATCAAGCTTCGAGAGTACTCGGGTCTTTCTGATCTGGCTATTCCCCTTGCATGACAATCAAAACTACGCACGTTCGCTCGCACATCACTGACGCTACGAAGTGCTTTTATTTCCACTTACTGTCGGATACCGTTATATCATCTATGCAATCTAGCCGAGCAGGCCTTGGATATATTCCACTGGTCCTTTGATAGAGCATCCTCCCAAATGGCATCTCGAACAGAAGGCGAACCGAGCCAGAGCGGCTATACAATACGAGGACTATCACAAGTGCCTCCCAATTTGATTAAAGAAACGCTGGATGAGGTCGATGCCCCAGTTTATGCATCTCTGTCTGATGCTCCAGGCGCGCAGACCCCGATGCCTAATCAAAGCAGTTGTCGAAGTTCGAGAACAGTCATTCATGACCCACCAGCTTTGGACGAACCTGATATGCCTCTAAGGGGTCATGCGGAGGCAAATGTGATCCCGGGAAGGGCAATTGCTGAGAACTATATGCCGTGGCTTGGGGCCTGTTCTGATATGGGACTACTGCCTCGGATTCACCTCGTTGCTCTGGTTTCGACTATCTCAGTAGCGCTACTTGTCACATTATCCCTTCTGATCGCCTCAGGGCCTACTATGATGTCAGGGGGGAATCAAGGCACCCCTAGCCTTGGAGATTATATGATAGAGCACACTGTGTCTGTGGTGCTCCTTCTGCTTACATGTTTTATCTGGTGGCCCGTTGCAGTGGTATACAGTTTCTTGTCTAGTAAGCCGCGAGGGAGATACACCTGGGTTCTTGTCGTCTTTGGCCTCGTCGCTTTTGGGCTATGTAGCTGGCTTTTTCACTTGGCATCATCAGCCTTGGCTATTGAACTATGGATTACCGGTTTATTTCCTACAGGGTCCGGCCCACAATCTTTCAGAGGATGTAATGCTCGCGTACAGCCCCAGCAGGTATCGCTGTTCGACGGGGATACATACATAAAACAATTCGCTCGAATTCACTACTCCACGGGAAATGAATTGTGGTCTCCACCTTTCGATATGGAATTGTCCCTGCATATCCAGGCGAACCAGACGCTTTGCGGTTTGGGATTCGAAGGAAACAATGATCTGTACGGGTTAGGGATTCGCGCTGGTATATATCTACAGTGGATCTCGTCATTATTTGCAAACAACCTACTGCCGGAAACGCATACCGAACTTCAGAAAGTGTACCAAATCTTTTCTCTGGCTATTTGCATTGCAACAGTTATCTCGAGCTTCGTGAAAGGTTGTGTTTTCGGTATCGAGATCGAGCTTCTATATTGGATGTATTGGGGAGGTTTCATATGTGTCTTTGCGTCTTCGCCATGCTCAATTCGGCTCGGGAAAGAGGAAAAGTGGATTGTTTTGAGTTGGACTCCAGTTGTTCAGTTTACAACACATATGCTGATGACCTATCACGGTCTATGGTTCGTTTGGCGTGCCTACGACCAGATATTTGCTCGAATCCCTTGCGGAACATATCATTTCTTCATCATCCCAATGCTGGATCCCAGCGAGGGCTTCTGGACATTCAGAGACTATCTTATGACTCTAATCAGTCCCGTCGCTGCTTCGTTATTACTTCTTTTCCCTCTCGTTTCTATACTGCTTGCGTCCGAGATTAAGTATTCTATTCAAAATTCTGGGGTGTTCGAAATGTTCTTCCCTAAATCAAATACCCTAAGCTTTGGTCACGATAGTGAGACTACTGCTGTAAAACAGAGTTCGCTTATTCGAAGAGTGCTCTTGCGCATCGAGAGGTTGTACCGTTCATTTAGGCAGACTTTCGGTCTTCCATCCCATGCTAGGCATGGGATTCGTCTCGTCACCCCTCTGGATATCAAGAAACGGAAGTGAGTCCCCCTCTATAAATTTTGGAGAATAAATAATTTTACTAATTGACGCCAAGATTATATCGGATCCGCTGCGCAGTATTTGGGGCTGTTTCCTGCCTCTTTTCAATCACTGCTATTGAATGCACTCTAAGGTGGAACAAGATTGTCAGCATCTATTCAATAGTCTCGGTTGGCCAATACCTACCATTCATTATAGGAGCAGGTAGTTTTGTTACTGTATGCTGGCAACTAGTAAAACAAGAAGGTGTAGGTATACCCGCCCGCAAAGTACCCATGTACTAATCAGATTTAGGATAGGAGACAGGGTCTCAAACGTCGGCAACGAGCTAACGACGACGAGGAGGGAGCTGAACTACAGACTTTGCAACCTGTCTCCAATACTCTTGCAAGTGCTATAAGTCATGCATTTAAGCAACCTGACCGAGGATTTCTTACTAATGGTGGGGCATTGCCAACAACAAATGGACCATAGTTATGCTGCGGGATAGGAATAAATATTTTTATTGGCAGTTTCCCTGAGAAATCAAGGCCCCCAACATAGTATGAGAACTCCTACCATTCCCGATTAAGGATTGGAAGGGTCGAACAAATTATATTTTACTTATTTGAACGAAATTTAGACCTTAATATCTACTAGCCTAATCACACGACTTTTTCATCTGCCCTAAGCATCTCGATACCAAGAATTTCAATGGGAATAGCTTCTGGTTTCTATTGACTTTTGTACTCAAACACGTGCGAAGAAATATCAAAAGGTGGTCAACATACTTTAATATTTCCTTTATGCCCTAACTATAAGATTAGAGCGCAGAGAGGAGAACATGAGGGGAAGGACGGAGGGCATACGCTAGTGGATGGAAGACTTTTGAAGCCGAGTACAATCGTCTACTGAGCCTCTCCGAGGATGAATGGAGCGATCGCGCATTACCCCTCGAACTGTCGACTAGGAGAAAGGTTCTGGCACTCTATCCAAACCACCTAGCAGATGATGGTGCGACGTGACTACGAAAAGATCATTTTTTGAGACACAAAAAACTTCGAAATTGATATGCGACATGCATCGCCTCATAACACATGTTGGTAGATGATCTCTTCCCAGCTGGTGCAATGTGGGACTGCCCCCTTGCGATACATCTAACACTTCGCAAGAAACTCTCGAATGCAACTCGCAGCAACTACGTCATTGCACCGCCACATCTTGGACCGCAAGCTCGTCGCAACTTCCAGACCACCAAGACTTGATATATTTTCAGATTTTCCTCGACGGTTCTTCCTTATTTACATTCAACGAATTCAACCTCACCTTGAATCGAAAATCATAAAACCTCTCACGATGGCATCGGCATTCCTCAGCCTGCTACATATTCTCCAAGCAGCTTTTGCTGGGTACAACCTCTACCTGGCCTCCATCTCCATCCGCAATCTCCAGCAGTATGAGGACACGGCCCAAAAAGCAGCGAAATACTCCAATACAGCTGAGAGTCAGTTGTGGAAGACTAGATATACGCAGGCTAGCATGACTATTGCTGTATTCCTCTCCTTTTCCTTTGCCGTGTCACGTGGCGCCAGAATTAACATGAATAGGTTTTGTTCTCATTCTTGAGCTCATCGTTCATGATCTTGGGCTCGAGAGGGAAAATGGCAAGTCTTGCTGTAGCAGGATGCAATATTGCAGCATTGATTGCTGCATGGCAGCACGTGGGCAGTTTCTGGACAGGGAAAGCAAAAATTCCTCTCCCAAAGACTGGGGAGTATAATGAGGCAATTGGAAAGACGCAAGAGATCAGGCTGAACATGACGTATTTGATCGCTAGTTGGGCGGCGTTGGGATCGTTGGGATTGGTGCTGTGACCGCCGACCAAGTTGAGAAGGTTGCTTGCCGTTCGTGGGTTTGTTGTCGAGTAAAAAGGAAGTAGGATCAAAATGGAGTTTTTAATCAGGCAGGATTTGGACTAACTTGAATGTCTATCGCTTTCCCGCTTCCCAGGTGGATCAACGAATCGCAATGTAGCGTCCATATCCCTTCATCATCAGTACGAAATCTAATCACAGCAAACTATCCCATCATGGAAGTGGGATCAGTGGAGGATCTTGTGGAGATCAGGCAATTAAACAAGAGGGCTTGAGTCGGTTGGTGCGGAGAACGAGCGTATGCTGTGCTGTTTCTGGCAAAACTGGCGCTAGTGGATAGAGAGCTGAAGCGGATTGGATGTCGAACTTGATCAGATCTTGGAGCTCAGGTGTTGGAGTGCGCATGTTTGAGCAAAGCTCTGGAAGAGGAGAGGGGAGTAAATGCTTGTATTGGGGTCGGAGCTGAGCTGGGACATTTGAGAATCCTTAGAAAAATGTCAGTCCTCCCATCCTCGAACACGCAATCTATCCTCGTGTCGATGCTTCCTCCGTGTGATCTGGCACCGCCTGGCACGAATTAAAATACTGCAACTCCTAAATTGCTGTTCTCTACGCCTTGTAAACCGCTGAGACCGCTCTGAAAACCAAGCAAGGCTTCAAGAAGTCCATGGTCAGCTGACAGAAGGTGGATGGTTGAGCGAAATGATTGACTTACGAATGCTGGCGCCAGTGCTGGGTGTGATGCAACAGTGTGAAGGTCACAGCAATAAAGGCGACGGAACCTCATGAGAAGAAGATCCAAACTTGGGTGTTGGAGCAGTTGAAGGTTGGCGGAAATGAATTTTGGATTCACAATGCTGTGGACAGTGGATGGAACGTTTATTGGTGAGTAGTTGGTGCGTATCGATCGGGAGAATAGAATAGTTTCATGATTAATGGTTTGGGTAGTGGGAAGTGACTCAGGGTTGCTAGAGATGATGGAAATTTTGTGTGCGTTGGTGGGAGTGGGGCAGCCACGATGGGCGGGGTGGGGTGGCTTCCAGGTTTTCTTTCAGTGTCATTTATGCTTTTTGATAAGGAGAATTCAGAGACGCGGAGTGGTGCAGTAATTGAGTCAGAGAGTAATGTTAAATGTCTGTACTTAAGAATAATCATTTCTTTGGTTGACGTTGTCGTCACTTACGTCGATTTTCGGCCCCTCACTTTCGTGAGGGATTTCAAAACACGAATGCCCCTCCACGAACCTGAACTTTGACTTGTTATTTTGTACTAACTTCCTCATAAATCCGAGGCGGGACATTTATTTTTAGCTTTCAGGGGTCAATTAAATCAGGAAAGGGTATTTAGAGTCGTAAATCGCAACGGTTCGCACACCAAAGTCCGGGTACACCAAAATACGGGCGTGAGTTTTAGATATGAGGTCCTCGTTTTTGAATTTGATTGAGATTTGCTATGCTCAGTCTTGGAAGAAGAAATTTTATGTTCGAGGTTCTCTCTTGAATAGCCTCGCTTCGTAAGCGAAGCCCCTATTTTTCGATGGTTGGCGTGTAGGTAGCTATGATTCATTGAGCCCAACCGCAATCTCGCACCCGGCATGCCACTCTCATCTGTTCTTTTCAATTCTCGAGACACGACTCATATTTCCTAAATGTTCTCCTGTTATGGGAGATCAGAAATTGCTCATTTCCTGGATCTTGCCCAGGTGTTCTTCTGGCTCCGCTTTTAACAAATTTACCCTCAAAGCGAGCGTTAAACCTTACTAAGATGGCATTCCAGCCAGCAGTATTGAGGGATCGCTTAGTCTTTCTAATGTAATGCTTGACGAGTGCCCGTCCAAAACCTTCAACGCAGTAGTAGTCATCCAAAGAGGTAGGATTTGAGACGCCCGCCAAAATGGCCATCGCCATAATGAGATATCGACAAAAGAGTAGAGAATTTGGTAGTGATATCTCCCGAATCAGTATGAGGAAGCCCAAAGCGTTTGAGACCGCCTTCAACGCCTTTGGTGGGGTCAGAGAAATTGATCCGTGCTAATGTGAGGTCCTTATTCCCTATCGGACCAGAGGTCAACGATGCAGACTCGCTTCGCATGAGACTGTCCACTGATGTTGACTGGTGAAGGCGTTGCATGAGATGGTCCATTGTTGTTGGCATGCCAATGATCATTGCGACCATCCTTATTCCTGTCCAAGTCCGTATCTAGCCTTGAGTGCGAATTGCCTCGCTCGAGATTGCAGGCTCATTATGGATTTCGTTGCGATTTTCGATGTCAGCGATCGAAGGGACACCCATTTGTAATGTATCGGTTCATCGCGTTCGCTTCATCTTAGCTCACTTTCCGAGTCTAGCATGTGGCTTGCACCCGGCGCTGGCACTCGCAGCTCAAGGTAAACGAACGTGCGTTGGAAATACACTAACGCCATGCCATAAATACAAATTTCTAGACCCTAACTCCACTTCATGCAACATGCACCGCCATTAACTTTCATCATAAGTTCGTACCATGTATCATGTACCTGTCCAACCGTTTCTATATTCACTTCCGCGCCCCTATGGTCGGTCGATAAACCCTCGCAATATCCCCGTACTATCGCTCCCTTTGAACCAGAGTCCACTCATACTATCGGATATTAGTTATGAACGAATTGTGAAACAAGGTCCAAAAGAATGACTTACAACTCTCCCCTCTTCATCGCCAGTATAAACACACTGCGCCATCGGACAAACGCACGTAATTGCCGCCTCAGAGTTCACTCTAGAAAGATCACTTCTACTCCTACTCCTGGCCCTCTGTCTCCCACTCTTCGGCACACTTAGACTGCCCACCGCGGTCTCGCCATCAGGACGATCAACGTGCTCCAACCTCTTCACTAACTCCAATCTCCATTTCGCCTCGCCCCGACTCACTACCTTCCGCCATACGTTGACAACCCCATTCCTCTGCCCCGTGAAAAGGAGGCTATTCTCGAGCCATTCGTTACCGACTCCTTCGTACCACGCGCAAGAAGCTATATAGTCCTCATGATTCTCACAAACGTTTTGTTCGAGTATGAACTCACCATTCAGTGTGTAGAGTGTTACTTTTTGGCCGCGACAAAGCATGATATCTCCGTTCACGTCGTTGATTCTCGCACATTCTATTGCCCCTCGTCCGTGAGTGAGGCGACGCACGAATTCTAGACGATTCAGATCCCAGAGGATGACTGTCCCGTCGCTGGATGCTGAGAGGAGGGTGGAGAAGGATTTCGAGACTGTGAGAACGCTGACAGGTGTCTTGTGGCCAAACAGCGAGGAACGGGGTTGTAGATCTACGGGTTTGGACGGGGTTGTACCGACTGTGTGAGCGGAGATAACGCAGTCTTCGCCTGCCGTGATGAGGAGTTGTGAGGAGGCGAACAAGGCGGTAGAGATTTGGCCTTGGTGGAGGTTTTCGAAGAGACCTGCGAGTTTCTTGTTATCGTTGAAATAGAAGCGGATGCTGTTGTCTGCAAACCCCCATTCGAGGTATTTGTCGTAATGCGGAGGAAGGTTGAGACGAAATGCAGTAGCACAGAGAAGGCGGTCGAGTTTCGGGGAGTATATGAGTGAAGCCACGCGTTCGTGGGAATCAAGGAGGGGAACAGGTAGGCGAGTTAGCACATCGGCAGAGGTATCGAGACGGCGAATGCGGTTGCGGATATCTTCTCGAGCTTGGTGGGGTTTGGAGAAGACTTGATGAGGTGTTTGACCGAAGTTGTGGATGATACCGATCGTGGCAAGACGCTCCACAGGGTCGATAATGTTATCAAGGTCTTTGGCGCCGTGATAAGAGAGATGATGGAAGACATTGACACTCTCGATCGCAGCTTCTCCTCGCTGCTTGCACCCGAAGACAAGGTCAATCCACTGATGTAGATATCTGCTCACATACGGGCTCTCAAGGGCTTCACGATGCTTTGCAATGAATATTTTTGGGTCTCCTTTTGCCCACGGAGGGAGCTGGACGTTGTCAATACCACCACCATTACCCTGCCTCAAGCCAAAGTTGTACCCATTGCTATTCGTGAGGAATTCAGGGAGATAGAAGAACTCTGGAATCAATTCTCGAACATCACTCATGTTGTCTTTCGACGCAGATTGCCAGGCTTTCTCGATTGAATAGAACAGCCTGTCAGGATGATCGAAGTTGCCACCTTGGAGTAGCAGATATGATTGCACGAAAGGCTGAAGTCTAATCAGGTAGGATGTTACAATCATAGCGGACGAATAATGTGTTCCGTAATGAAAAGGTGGAGAGTTCTGATCCATTTCAGCAAACGTCTTGTATCGTTCGATGAAGTCGGCAGCACGAGAATTGTGCTGTGCGCCCATTGGTTTTGACAAATCTCTGTAGGTAGCTGGATTGTTGAGATCCAGCTCCGCGCTGGTATAATCGGCCAGAACCCAGGGGAACACAGGATACTGCGTGAGATCGTTGAACGTTCGGCCAGCCATTGTATTGACCAGCATCAGGTAATGGAAGTTTGAGATCTCGCCCTTAGCCCATCTTCTCATAGCAGGGTTCCATGCGGAGGAATTGAAGATGCTGCCGAACTTTGAACCGAATGTTGTAGGCGTCTCTTCAGAGACCTTCAGAGCCTCAAGCCGCCAGCCATCTTCTGGGTTTGGTAGGGTAGTGCTTCCAGTCGTATGAGGAGCTTTCGAAGTGAGCTTCGAGTAGAGATCGTCTCTCAAGATAGGAGAAATGGCTGTAAGCAAGTAGCTCCGTCCATCAGTAAAGAAGACCTCAACAGCAACGTCTCTGAACAGAAAACGACGCTTTGAGATACTGATCACATCGCTCCACTTCCAACTCCGAGCTTCTTGATCTGCCCGGATAGCTTGCGAGCGTTTATCCGTGGTCTTCTGACCAGCAATCATTTGAAGATACGGATCTCGTTCCTCTTTCGGAGCCTGTAAGACATTGACAATCTCTCCATCCGATCGCTGGAATACGTTGTCGATGAGATATAAGCAGTTTTTGCCAATGATCAGCAGTCCTTCACAGGCTTCAAGACCTATGATACGAGAAATATTGAAAACATTCTGAACTTGATCGCCGTGGCGTAGGCTACGCATAACCTTACGATTCTTGTCTTCGTAACTATCATCATCTCCAGGATCATTTGGATCGTCAACCAGCTCGAAGTCTTCCTCGGGCATAACACTTTCTTGCGCTCCGTCTTGGGCCTCATCCGGCTCATTGACTGACGCTTCGTTTGATCCACCATTTTGCAGCTCTGGTAGCAAATCACTGGGTGTCATTGCGGATGGAGTGACAGATTGTGGATTAGTCGTAATAGCCGAAAGTTTTGTATTCAACTTCAGGGTACCATTAGCAGCGGCATCTGTTATTCTGCGCTTTGGCTGATAATCATAACTCGGCGGTGCCTTATCTGGCAGCATTCGGAGACGCATCCGGTTACGCCCTTCTGTTCTGTCAAGCTTCCACTTAACAGGCGACTCGGTTTCGAAGACTGCACATGGTCTATGAAGTTCGCGATCCATCTTGGAGAAAGTGGCTGCGAGGAAGCTAAAATTGTCTTGCTGATCTTGTTGGGCTCTTTGATGTTTAAGGTGCTCTGATGCGTAGATATTTTTCATCCACATTGTTGATGCAAGATCGTGTCGGAAAAGAATATCTTGTTCATTGAGGTCTTCCGAGTGCCATTGACGAAGCTTCTCGCGACGTTTTGCCACGCGAGTCTTGGCCGTTTCCTCAGTTTTCTCATTCTCAGCATTGACGAAGTCATCCCAGGCTTTTGACATAACCCCGAAGAACAGTGAATCAAGTTCTGCGCGCTGATCATCAACCCAATCAACGAATGTTTCATTGTCGAGTTCCATAAGCTTCTTAAAACCAGAAGCCAGGCTCCTATGCTCACTGGTCATGGCATTCTGGAACATCGATGAGGTCTCATCTGGCTTTTGCACAAGCATGATTCGCCAGAGATTCGCAGCAGCGAGACGGATTTTCTCTCTAGAATCGACAAGCTTGAGATACAACTGATAGCATATCAGTTTCAAGAAATTCTCTTCGCTGACATCTGAGGACAAGACCACCGTCTGCCAATACAGAAGCTTGTCCATAAAAGCAAGAGCTTCTTCTTCTGGAACTTGAGCACTGTCCAACTCCGAAAGACGAAGCAGGACTACCCGAAGGAAGACACTCTTGATCGTCAGAATAGCCTGGCTGCATAGTCGAACACTCTTGATCTTAGAAATCTCGGGGCGCTGCAAATACTCGAGTAGTGTTCCTGCAAAGTCCAACAACGGCTCCGCGCCACTCAAGAACCACCCTTCGAATATTGATTCACCAATGTGAAGAACAAAGCGTGCCATATTCTGAAGGAGTTTAGGCTCCCACAATGATTTCTGGTCTAGCTGAACGGTGTTTCCGAGTTCCGAAATCGTATTACGTAACAGGTACGATTCGAAATATGCTTGGTGTTCTTTAAATCCTGGAGGAACTTTTTGGAACAGTCCAAAGCCGGGGAATTCCTTCCGAACCATTACTTGATCTACAAATACGTTGACAACAAGTTCAAGCAAGCCTTCGACCAAGGAATTGCTGACTTTCTGTTGTGTGAGCTTCTTCTTGGGCGACATGACGAGATTTAATCTAGCAGATGAAGGGCTAAATTCGGATGGTCGAGACGTTAGAAGAATGAAAGACGATCCTCGTCTCAGAGGTTTGGCTCTCGGTGTAGTGGGACTTGGAGGAAGCATTGTCTCGACCGTCGAAGTTCTGACTATCGGCGCAGGTGTCGTTGCTGCACGAGATATTGGCCGAATGATGACATCGTCGCCTTCGAAAGTCAAGGCCGAGTCTCGAGAATTCAGTTCCGTTTCGGCACTGACAGCGTCAGTGCTGACGATGGCTGGGAACAGCACCACCAGCAAGAGTCGAATGTACTCAGAAGTGACCGCAAAATCACGGAATTCAGCAGACTTTGAATGCAAGTCAGCAAAGAATCGGATCACAGTGTGCAAGACTGTCGCTTGCCCGCCCAGGCGTTGGCTCCTGGGTTGGTGTGTTTCTGCAAATCATTAGCTGAGTAGATTATGCTTATTACGATGTATTACTTACGTCGCGATTCAAGTTCTTTTGTCAGTGACATGGATCTACGGCGGGATACAGCGGCGGGCACCGCCAGTCCTGCCTTGGATGCTTGTCCATTGCCTTTCTCTACAAGAGGTGAATCTGGATCATCTTGGTGAATGAGAACATCTTTCAACCCATGCTGAAGCATGGAGATCATGACAGGTAAAACTTGAGCGTACACAACTTTGCTATTGTTGAAGTTCTCAAGGAGGCTAAAGAGCTCGAAAGAACGCTCAAAGTCGATGTCAGCGACATCGTAGTTAAATAGTATGGAGAAGCATATTGGCCATAGAGTAGGGATATCCCACCACCTCTTCAATCGATAGCGCATGATGGCAAAGCCACCCGTCTTGCTGCTAGCAAACTTCGATACATAGGCGGACCCATGTATTACGAGAAGACGTGCAAGTATTTTTGTTCCATGTACGATCACCTCGGGATCATCTTCTGTGAGAAGATGGAGCAACCACTTTATATAAGTCAATATGCATAAATCTGTAGCTTGGAACAAGAGAACTCACCTTATTTGTCACTGTTTTTGCAAATTTTCGGATGTTCAAAGTATTGCCCTTTTCGCACAAGAGGTCCGCGTACATTTCCAACACCTTATTACCGAGCTGTCTTTTGCTGAGTGTAGTAGAAACCATGTCCTGACTATCTAGCATGGTGCTTAATGCTGGCCTGCGAGGGGTCTCCGCAGACGCTTTGGATCGTACTGGAAGGGTACCTGCGAGTCCTTTGGGTGTCCGGGAAGCAGAAGAGCTCGTTGGCTTATGATAAGCATACGTAATAAACAGAGCCAGGGCACGGAAGACTTCAGCGGTCATATTGCATTTGACTAAGCAATGGAGAGCTTCCATGAAAGAAGGGAAGACCTCATGTAAGAAAGTCTCCGCCTTGAGTGCATCTAAGAACCTCTTAACAATTCCTGGAGGGAGTTAGCCGAAGCACGAAAAAAATTCGAGTCAACTTACGCATTCGTAGCAGCCTCCTTGAGTTGAATTCATGGAACTTGCTCTTGACTCCAAAAACGATAAACTGTCTGTAGTACAATTGTTGGGTGATCAATGCGGTCTTACGCCACATGTCAAAGTCCACCAGAAGGATTCGATACGCCAAAGGATTGATGATATATGAGTCTTCTGGCTTCTCGTGATTGTAGCCAACAAAATCCAAGACGAGGCTGAGAAGTTGGAAGCCCAGCTGATCGCGATCTTCGCTCGTCATGACTGAAGGTTCTGGGCCTGATTTTGACGAAACAACAACTCCCGCACCAACCTTTCCACGCAGAAGAGCACCTAGGATAGCATACCCATTCTCTTTCTCCACTGCCTCGCTGTTTCGCCAGCTGCCCTTGATACTCTCAAATAAAATCTCGACAGTTCGAACAATGTCGTCTTTCGTATTTGCATCCTCGACCAATTTCAAAGCAATACCAGTGAACCCTCCTAGTCGCCACATAGTATTGTCTAATGATTGAGGTACAACCACGACAGGATCGCCAGTGAGAACAGCAGTTCCATGGGCTCGCGTTAATGCATCGTTAATGCAGGGAATTGTAGCATTGATAGCTATAGACGTTCCGTTGTTGTGGGTCAACTGGTATAGATTGTTTGCTGCTGTCTGATTCAAGCCGCGTAAAAGTGGTGATTCATACTCCTTATGGCGGTCATCGTCTGCGAGGACAGCCGTTGGCAGAATACTAAGCAAGATGCGGCTTTCTGGGAGGACCGTACTTGCTTTCTCTCGAATGGCACCAAGAATATCAGAGTTCTCATCTTTTCCTGGATGCATCAGCTCGTTACGCATTCCCAGCGCTGCTGATGCTTCATATGTCTGGAAGCCTCCAAGACAGTCCTGAAAGTTACCGTTGTAGCGAGGCCCGAGCCGATAATAGACAGCAATTAAATCGTCGCTGAGAGCATCTTCGAAAAGATGGGCGGAGGCTAAAGACCAGCGGGAAAAAATCACACCAGGGCCTAAGCGGTCCGATAAATCTCTTGGCGTGCCTAGGAATGCCTGTACCGGATTCGTCTTGTTTGACGAAGAGGTGAAAGATGTAAAGCTATCCGTGCTCGCGTTCGAGGGAGCTGGAGGCGAAGGATACTGACACTTGGTCTGCTCAACAAATTCACCATCCACATATAGTGCTGCTTTGCTTGCAGTCATTGTCCTGGGGCGTCGATGAACGATTGCAATATGATACCATTGGTGCTGTTTGAAGACCATGGATTTGAATCTAACACTGGGTCTCGAAGAGGTCACAGAAGTTTGAAGGATGAAGTTGTGTGTATCCTTTTCGATATATGCAAGGACAAAGCAAGTTTGAGAAGAGTCAAAAGCTCCAAAGATAGTGGTGAAAGAGCCAGGATCAAACTGATCGACGTAAATCCACGCTGTAAAGGAATATCCAGCTGCTGTTGATGGCGGTGGGAATGACCGTCCTAACGTTGGAAGTTCTATTGAAGCATATCCATGCAAAGAGAGGTCGAACTGTATGTATGCAGGGGCATGTGACGATTTCATTGCTTGTAGAAGAAATTCAGCCGCTGCCGGCGATTTGTTACAAACAAGAGATTGGGCATCATGCAATGTGTTGATGCCCAGAGAAATCAGAGGTCCACAGAGAGCTTCCACAGACTTCCTCTCAGAAGGTCCGAGGGGAGAATCAGATTCGAAAGTAAGAGAAAGGAGTGTTGAGAGTATACCAGTAGCATGGAGGGCCATAAGATTATGAACGGAAATAGATGAGACCTTCGTTAGTGTCAGAATGACAACAAGTGCAGCTGGATTAATAGGTGTGTCCGGCTTTCTGGGCATTGTCCGCCAGAAGTCGATGATGGTCGGTATAATGTCTGCATTGTGTACCAAAGCCCTTTCTTGGAGGATTTCTTGGAGCCTGGTCTCGATGAATGCTAGTATTTGGCTATCCCCAGCATCAATAGACATATCGGTTGCTCCAATTGAGGGCGTAAAAGGCTTGAATGCAGCCCCACTAGAAGGATTCTTGCCTAGAGGTTGTTCTTCTATGACCTTAAGACACAGAGGTTGCAGCCTCTTGTCATCCAGGGCAAAAGATAGAAGACGTCCAAATAGTTGAGCTTCACTCCATGTATCGGATTCGCTTCCGCCAATTCCGATGCTGGCTATTGTCTGCTCAAGAGCCGCCCAACCTCCACCTTCAACTCTGCGCTTGAAATATCTTCGGTTGCCATAGTGTTCCCTGAAAGCCTGTGCCAGTATACCTAATATTGCCTCCAAGAGCCCAAAGAGCTGCAGTTTTTCATGTTGGCTTCGTTTCGAGGGGTGGTAAAACCCGGAGAACGTGCGCAGAGTATCTAAGAGAATCTGAAAGCCATGGAGATGCCGGAAGTCGTCATTGGCCCTGGATACATCCGGGGCAGCAACAAGATACTGGCGGAGCGTTTGGCATTGCTCTGCGAGTATACCGAGGTCGGGGTAGGAGTTGTCTGTGGGCTTCTGCAGAGTCGCAGTGAGGTTATTCAGGAGAAGCTGCAGCTGTTCGGTAGCTTGTGTGCTTTCTGGGGGGGACGACGCTGCCGTTGAAGAACGTGTACGCCGCGACCTTGCTGACATTATTGTGCACTCCTCAATCTCCAGTCCCAGATCAAGGCTTCCTAGTCTCCTGCATTGGTCTTCCTCTCTCAAGCCCGTGGGAGTTCCAGGCACCGGTCAGACGTGGATGTCATCGAAGATCTCGCGCAGGCGGGAGTTCGAGAAGCTCTAGACTGCAGATAGAGTGTGTTCTTATCGGTGCGGTGTAGCGGTGGAAGCAATGCAAGCTTGCTGTTCTTGCATTGATTCGTGTCGAGAAAATTGTGGTGCTGAGGCCGTCTTCATCAGTGAGGCTGAGCTATCTCGACCTGTGGGCCAAGAATTGCGCTGATTCGATCCGCCTCGCGAGGTTTCGAGTGCGCGGCACGGGACACGGGCGACCTGGGCAGAGTCGTGTGCGCATGTTTACCAGAGGCCGAGGCTTGCAAGGACTATCACTACAGATAAAGGTCGAATGCGTTGTATTTAGAATGCACATAATAATCTATCATTACTAAAGTTGCATGCAGCCTTGCGAGCAGCATAGCTCCAGGGCAGCATTCCTGGAGCCTGCCTCCCGAGTCTCGTCGAATCCGCCATCGCGCTCACGTGCGGTTCGGGTCAGGCGCCAAAGTCACACAGCCTTCGAGTGGCTGTCCGGCCTCGCTCAGTCGCTATCTCATGTAGTACCTGGCAAGCAGGTCATCCGGCCAGTGAATGGTGCGATAATGCGTTGAGACAGATTCACATGTATGGGGAAGAAGCCGTGTCGAGTCATCATTCGCATGTTGTTTACGGGCTGCAGGAGAGCTCGCTCACAAGCGCGGGATAGGTAGCCTTGCTTGACGTTGCTGTGGGGTTGCGCCGGATTCAGCGCAGCTCCAGGCTAGCACGGAGTCAACACAAGAGCAGAAGCCCATCAACGAATACAGAAAACGTACCAACGATAGATGGAATTGCTCAATCAAGTACGTCGATCAAGCACTCCGGTCTCTCCTTTGATTCACCAGATCCTGCTGTATTACCTCGTCCGACGTTGCTCTATCAAGGGAGTGACGCATGACTCTGGTGCTCACGATAAGCAGGCACTTATTCCCAATCGGGCTTGGCTTCGTTTAGCACCGGCTTCGCCCCAAGGTGCATTTAGGCGGCTGGGAGCTTCGTTGACTTGCTCACTTTCCTCCATCCTTCTCTCTCTCCCTCATCACAACACCATCAATCAACATCCTCGAAGACAGCATAAACACCTGTCTTCACCCATCAACACTCTTCAGGCTTCTTTTTGTTATCCTCGTCCGCAGGCAGACCTCTTTCAGTCCTATTCATCATGCGTGGGCTTATCGGCTTCACGCTGTTGCCGCTGCTGGCGTCATCGGCACCAACCTTCAGCACCGAGACCATCCATGAGGGCGCAGCTCCTCTGATCTCCTCGACGAACTCTATTGAAGTTCCCGATTCCTATATCGTCGTCTTCAAGAAGCATGTCACTGAGGCATCTGCCTCCGACCACCACAGCTGGGTGCAAGACATTCACCTCGAGAGCGAGAACCAACGAACAGAGCTCCGAAAACGTTCGCAATTCCCTATTACGACTGATATCTTCGAGGGCATGAAGCACACATACAACATTGCTGGCAATTTCCTTGGCTATTCGGGCCATTTCGATGACTCTGTCATCGAGAAGGTCCGAAGACATCCTGATGTAAGCAGCTTATTTGACTCCCTTTCCCATCAGTTTCAGCTTCAAAGAGGTCGCGATCGAGTTATCTCTGCAATTCCCTCCTTGTACGCCTTATCTTGGCTTTCCATTCGCGGGTACCCCATCCACGAGTTGTTTTGATCTAGTTGCCGAGGGTACATAAAGTGGCAATGCGACACGTGATGCATGATCATCATCAGTCTTCTTAGATTTCCTCCAATCTAGTTATTCGAGAACTCATTGCTGACTCATTTTTGCACAGGTCGAGTACGTTGAGAAAGACTCCGTTGTCCACACTCTGGATGATACCGAGGGAGAGCTAGAGAAGAATGCCCCATGGGGTCTCGCCCGTATTTCACACCGAAAGAGCTTAGGTTTCAGCAACTTCAACAAGTACCTATACGCCGCTGATGCTGGTGAGGGTGTTGATGTCTACGTTATCGATACCGGAACCAGCATTAAGCATGTTGACTTCGAAGGCCGAGCCCACTGGGGTGCCACCATCCCAGCCAATGATGCCGACGAGGACGGAAACGGACACGGAACTCATTGCTCTGGCACCGTTGCTGGCAAGAAGTATGGTGTTGCCAAGAAGGCTGAAGTCTACGCTGTCAAGGTTCTCAGATCCAACGGCTCAGGAACCATGGCCGATGTCGTGAAGGGTGTTGAATGGGCTGCCAACGCACACACCGAGAAGGCCAAGAAGGGAAAGAAGGGATTCAAAGGTTCTGCTGCCAATATGTCTCTTGGTGGTGGTAAGTCTCCCGCTCTTGACCGTGCCGTCAACGGTGCTGTTGAAGCTGGTATCCACTTCGCTGTTGCTGCCGGAAATGACAACGCCGACTCTTGCAACTACTCCCCAGCTGCTGCTGACCAGGCAATCACTGTCGGTGCTTCTGCTCTCGATGATTCTCGTGCATACTTCTCCAACTTCGGAAAGTGCAACGATATCTTTGCCCCAGGTCTCTCCATTCTCTCCACCTGGATCGGTAGCCCATATGCCACCAACACCATCTCTGGTACTTCTATGGCTTCCCCACACATTGCTGGTCTCTTGGCCTATTATCTTTCTCTCCAGCCAGCTTCCGACTCCGAGTACGCAGTTGCTGCCATCACTCCTAAGAAGTTAAAGGCGAACATCATTAGCATTGCCACCGAGGGTGTTCTGTCTGATGTTCCATCCGATACCGCCAACATCCTAGCCTGGAACGGTGGTGGATCTTCTAACTACACCTCCATCATCAAGGCTGGTGGATACTCAGTGACCAAGGCTGACAAGCCTTCTAACATGCCCACCACCATCGAGCTCTTGGAGGAGGCTATCGAGAAGGACTTTAACATGATCTCGGGAGAGATCGTCAAGGACACCAAGTCCGCGATGTCCAAGACCGAGAAGCTTTCCAAGAAGATTCAGAAGATGGTTGACGAGGAACTCCACGAATTCTTCGAGGAGCTCAGCTCGTAAAGAAATAATCAGCATAACTCGGAGGCCTCTTAGGACGTTAATTCATCGCGCTGGGACAATCGTACCGGGGCTTTTCATTACAATTTAAGCATGGGTCATGGATCGGAGCTGGACGAGGGTTTCCTATTGTAGGCTGTATGCATTTTTGATTATAGGTTTCGTTGCGCCTCAGATCTTGGGTTTGTCTGTCGTGATGCAGAATAGATTCATTCTTGAATTGTAAGAATCACTTTGTCTCGCTTACCTATTGTGATTGGTGACCTGCTTCCCGACGCATCAGCAATTCACATGCCTATGACCCAAATGCGGTTAGAGTTTTATTCATCTTGAGAAAATTCAAATTGTCAAGCTCGCACCCAGTGGTGCTATAAGCTGTCTTCTAAACGTACCTTGAAGTTTATGGCGCTTACCTATCTTACGGTTCTCACGTCGGGATATGTAACTTAGGTCCCGGTATTGTAAATTCTTCCCAGAGTTTGGTTTTTTTTTCAGAGAGCATAACTATATATTTGACATTTAGGGATCAGGCTACACTGGCTGATCTCACCGGACTTCTTGTATATACACCATTTAATTATGGTATTGTGCGAATTGCGCGCGTTGCATCGTTATTCCGCGTGTATGTTTTATTTGAGAACTTTGCTGAGATTTTAAGACATGATTTATATTACTTGATCTTTGAATATCCCATAAACATCTTGTGGGCGATATCGTATTTGTTCAAATCAGTCGGATTTAGGGGATTTTGGGCTGTTGACTCTTGACTATCTCAATTACTTTTCCTAAGGCTCCTGAAAGGATGGTTCTTGGACTTATCTTGTTGCAGCTTAGTCAAATATTGATGGACATGTTGGTCAAGGAATCTGGATCGTTTTCTTCGATTCTGAGGAGCTTTCTGCTGAATTAGCCGTGCCTCTCCAGTAAGACAACTTCCGAGGCTCTGTTTCTCGGATTTGTACAGTTTTCTACCAGTCAGGGAAGGTTGTTTGCGTGCCGCGGAAGGCTGTGGCTGATTTGCGAGTTGTGGGAGACTGGGTTGCGAGACGTGGGGCAGACATAGGATGATGAGCTTCGTGCATCGATCCTTCATGATCTAGTTTATTTAATAATTATATACGCTCATATCTTGGGTCGAGGCCAATGTTGACGTCGGGGAGCTCCGTGTATTCAAAGACCTCTTCGCAGTAGTTCACTCCCGGGCCTTGGTCAGCACTTCGATAGGATAGAGAAGGGTTTAGTGGCTAGTTTCGCGAACTGCCGCATACAACCACTCGCCGTCCCAATTTTCACAACTACAGTTCAAGGTCACACTTCCTCAAACGGAGAGCTAGAGCATAGAGATTAACCAACTACTTTTAACTGCGCTTCAAAATTCTCTATTTCCGAGAAGAGAGCAAGTGCTTAAGTTTAACGAAGATATCACACCTGCTAACGCACCAATCCAAATAAACATCCTCTTTGATTATAACAAGTTTTTTGCACATTCAGAAACTAAACCTCATCTATCTATTCAAACATCTATCTGCGACAGCATATGCCGACCTTCATTTTTGCGATATATTTCTTTCATAACGCATATGTGTGTTCAAGCATGAATCTCTCGTCCTATCTATGCCTGCGAAGAATAGATCAAGTAGCTATCAAAGCAGAGGGCTATGACAATGCATTTCGAGCACTTTTCAAACAGATAGAGCATTAATCCTCGATTCCACTTCGAGTCATTTTCGCATTATCAATCCTTCCAATAGAGACACCAACAGTTGACAAGTTGGGATCGGTGGAATGGCCCTGAGGGTAATCCTTGAGTGCAGCAAGATTCCGGGAGAGAAATTGAAGTAGCAATGTTTCTATCTTACTAGTACAATAGTACTTGCCTTTGGCTTCGGTTTTAAAGTGGGCTGTCAGGTGTTCATACAGAAAGTTGAATCACATCTTGGGTCGTAAGAGAAAGAATGAACAAAGATCGTCTTATGGCTTGTCATGGCCATATTGACTGACGATCAGCGTTTGGTCGTAGTGGGTTGGGAGATTCGTGCTTTGAAATCATTGATTGGGCTCATAAGTGTGTCATCAAGGTTATATGTCGATGGCCACGATGGGCACCTGCATAGACTTTGATCGCTTCAAATTCACACCTTGTCTTCAGATGGGCATCCTATGCATCCTAATCGACAGTAACAGTGTCCTCAAACCCCAAGGACAATTTTCATGCGGGGTTGTATTGAACTGAGCTTGCGTAGCTCGGCGCGTATTGAGTCGCTCCTTTCTCGAGTTGAGGAATTCTTGTTGACCACGAACGTGAACGTTGAGCGAAGACCAAACAGCTTCTAAAAGTTATAAATAAATTTAGATGGGACTTTGGGCGTTATTTTATCTGTAGTCCTTTTGATTGTAAGGTTCGAGGTAGTTGGGACATATCATATGATTGAGCTTCGCGCACAAGCACCCATCCCTCAGCATTGCACTGTATGCGGGCACATTCCCAGCGATAGGCTTTCGAGGTAGCCACCAAAATAGAATACGTTATCGTGTTCTTGTACCCGTCTAGTAATACCCAGAGGCTACGGGGCTTCTCAGATAGCTCCTTCTTTTCCAGCGTTGATGAAAAATTTTCTCAACCCCTTGGGTTGCTCCTTCCTTGGAGAATTTTTAGGTATATATACCTCTCTCTCCGCTCCACCTCTTTCTTCCTTCAACGTTCTCGCCTCACTTTTGGTTACTTCTGATATTTCCGCGCAAGCACTTGCATCGCATTCTAAAATACCAGATCAAATCTCAGAATCATTCTGGAACGAGTTCAACCCAACGACGATGCGACGAGAGCGCTCTAATCACCTCAATCATCGCAAATCAACATCATCAGTATACAGCACACAAGAATCTATCAATCTTGAGATTGCTCGTCATCACGCCCATACAGCAGCAATGTTGGCCTTCACTCGAGCGCAGCAAAGAAGCAGCACCGATTCGGGTCACAATGGTAGCGCTCTCTCGAGAAGTAATACAGTCAATCATGTCTCATCCACATTGCCTCAGCAGACCAGTACAATAGATGCAGGTCGAGGCATTCGACGTCAGCAGAGCGTTCGCTTTGTTGGTCCCAATGGTTTTGAGGGCCGAGAGTCACTCGCAACAAGAGCAACTCAGAGGCCAATTCAGCGACAATTGAGCTCTGCAACTCTCAGACCTGTGGCGATGACTACGAATACACCAGTCCCAGCAGCCTATCGTCCTCCAAGCCGCTCATCATCTATCGGCAAGGCTTCGATTAGCAAGGTTGCAGAGTGTCTAGTCGCAGCAAACGTTTTCAAGGAATACCATACCCAGGAAGACGATGTCGCCTCTACACCTTCTTCATATCGTCGAATCCGACGATCTAAATCTATGTTCAGTCCTCTAAGGGCTCCTAGTATATTCTACACCAATGGAAGTCCCAGCAGACCGGAAAGCTTCTCCACTGCAGGACACAATACCAAATCACACTCGCATACGCCTACATCCCAACTTGAACAACCTGCAATGCGGGCACCGAAGTCAATGAACTTCCTCCGCGGCCATCGACGCCAGACATCTGGCCAAAGAAACGACGCTGCAGTTCAAGAAGCTCGGGACAAGTTTTTTCATGACACAGAGCAGCAAAGACTACGAGAACAACCGTCATTCCTCTTCAGATCCAGAGCGCACAAACAAGAGAAGCAGCTCAGGAAGTCCGGGGGAAGCAGCAGCTCAAATAGCTATGGCATGCCAAGCGGTTCTCCAGACTCCAGCGGTCAACCCAAAAAGTCGGGTTTGAGGGACGCGGCGCGAAAGGCATCTAAGAGTATCAAAAATAAGCTTAAACGGGTTCTCGGACGAAACACGGAAGCGGTCGTCATCCAAAATCAGCAAGTTGATGCACGGGAGACTCATGTTCGCCACTATAATGGAGATTCGACGCCGGCGCCAGAGCCAGAGCTTTTCGAAGGCTTCTCCGACATGCCTCATTTAGACACAACATCACTATCGCATGTAGCTTCGCGAGTTCCATCCCTACATACTGCGACCTCAAACCAGCAGCTGCGATCCTATGCTGGAAGCGTCAAGAGCTTCACGAGCGATCAAAGTGAGGAGAAATCTCGAGTCACGAATTGGAACACTGGTGTCAACACAGCTCATAGTCAAGCAACTAGAACACCGGTCACTCGTGACCATCGTCTTTCAGTCATCAACGAGGTCGGCACTCATGTTCCATCCTATACCTTCGATCGATCAAAGTATTTGTACATGAACCAATGCTCTGCTTATCCCAGGCTTCATATTCCGGAAGGCTCCAGGATTCCTCCACCTCCCCCACTTCCCGCCCTCATCCCAAAGTTTACAGATCCTCTTTCAAGCCCAGCATCAAAAGACCATGCTAGATTGGCTGAAGACCTGATGCAAAAACTCAATGCAACCAAACCTAAAGCAATGCTAGAAAGAAAACGAAAGAAAAGCGAGGAGAGCCAAGAATCGGCCAGAAGATCTTTCGAGGAGTATATCAAAGCAGTTGAAATTGGCAGCCAGGAGAGTCTCAAAGTATCTGAGAAGATCAGCGAGGACAACATGTTCAAAAAAGCTGGCAAGGCGTGCGGACAACATCTTGAGCGCATTCAATCTTCGCGCCAGCATAGCAGCTCCGTCACAAGCGGTCGAGAGAATCGCACCCCGGCCACCATACGATATGTACCACCAAGCATGAGTAGTAGCCGCGGGCAAGGATCCAACAGTAGTTTTAATCAGTGGAGTGCACCTGGTTCAACGCATTCTTCTAGCGGTAAAGATGTGGCTCATAAGAGAGTTCTCAGAGATATATCAAACAAGTCTGCAAGTCAAACTCAAGGTTTAGCTACAGATGATGTCTTCTCTCCCAAGGAGAGATACAACAACAAAGAAAATATTGCTATAACGGACCAAATTGCTCGGACTGCATTACAAAGATCACCTGGAAGACACTCATTCGAAGGAAACACCCAAGCGTACCTCGATCTTCCGGACTCTCCAGATGGCAAGTCTCCACAAGAGATCGCTATCCGCAACGAGCCCTTCGTTCCTGGAATCAAGGTTGTTCGCGACGCAAGATCAACATTCTTTGGTGGTTCCACCTACATAATTCCGAGAAAAACCAGCCCATTCCGTCGTGCTATGGCTGAGGTCGGTCAAAAGCCGAACACGATCTCAACTGAAACACCATTGTCTACTTTTGCTCCTCCCATGAAAAATCCTCTCTACTTAGGTCCTCTACATGAGCTTTCAATGGGCTGTGCGGTCTCAGCACGTTGCGCCTCAGGGGCTTATAGCGAAAGCATATACTCTAGAACGACAGGTGGTCATACTATTCCCGCCGCCAATAGTGTTATCTCTCTTCCTCTCAGCAACGCAGAGGTGCCCGAAATGTCGTTCCACCCCACAATGCCTGGTGACGCAGTCATCATTGACAGTGCTGTCTATCGACCCCGCAAGCTTAGTGACAGTGGCCATGGAGTCACCAGCTCCGGAAGCTCCCAAGAATGGAAGAAGTGGATGTCCTCGGAAGTCTCAAAACTTGAAAGAGCCAAAGAGAACACCAACACTTCTACATACGTCAACTATGCCTTACCCACCATGCCGAAATCTTTCCATGCAGGACATGTGAGAGAAGCTGCCCAGATCAACAGTGACGATGTCGAGGTCACTCAGAGAAAGCATGTTGTTGCCAAGCAGCCACTTGGTCTCGCTCAACAACAGAGCTCGAACATTCAAAATCAGCCACTCAAGCCAATTCTCAAAAAGCCATCCGTAATATCCCTCGTTGAGAATACCGAGGCTTGTGATGCCTTTAGAATACCAATCGCTCCGCCACTGCCGCCACCCATCCCTCCACGCTCGCCTTTGAGGAACAAGAACAAGCAATCAAAGACATTTATCAATACCGCTACTCCAGGCCAGACACAGAGCGCACCAAATTCGCCCTCCAAAATCCCAAGCTTGAGCGGGAAAAATGTGCTTCATAAACGAAACACTTCGCAGGCTACACTTCGCAGCGTCAGAAGTGCCAGCATCAAAAGCGTCGAAACTCCAGCCAAGCTGGTCAAACGTCAATGCCGTGCTTGCAATGCTAACACGCCGACCCCGCGCAGTGGTTTGGCGACAACTGTTGAGAAGCAACCCGGCTCTACATCTACGAGCTCAAAGTACACAACTCCAGGTAATATTACAGGCAGAGAGAATATCAGAATGGAGAATGAACAAAAGGAATACAAGGATGATATCTGCGGAACGGACAGAGCAGGAGTGCTGGGTCCGAGAGTCAGTGCCGGGGAAACTGATGTTCAGGCGAGCGGGAGTAAGAAGATGGTCGAATGGTTTCTGAGCTCCAGGAGGAGAAGAATAGCCAGTGAGAGTGATGACGTGTCAGGTGGTGCTTTCCTCTGATTCGTTTGCAGGAACGGTATCCAATGGATCCGAAACTTCCAATATGTCCAACGAGTCCAACGAGTCCAGCGAGTCTAATGAGTCCAAAAATTCCAACAAATCCAACAAGTCCGATAGTTCCAACAGATCCAACAGCTCCAGCAGGTCCAATAGGAGTTTCGCGGTGTTGACAGAAAAGCTGGTGAGGGCCTCGATGTGGCTACTTTTCTTAATTGATCGATATGGGAGAGGGTCGTTTATGCAGTACGTGAATCAGTATTAAAGGCGAAGTTTTGATGACGCGGTTTGCTTTTTCTTCTTGGTATAAATGTCGGTCTATGGTTGGATGATGCTTCTTGGTTTGAATGCTACATCCAGGACCGATTTTCAGAAGTATTATTAGGGTGGTCTCGGTTCTTTTTTCCTTTTCGGTGTCTGTTTTCCCTCGAGCTTGGGTATTGGAATTGATAGACGTATCAATGAATGCACTAACGATGTTTAATTGTGCATTGTCTAGAGGTGATTAACATGCATTGCTATGAGTGTGGGTGGAGCGTCAATAATTAAATACATTAAGATAAAGTTGGAAGACCGACCCAGCTCCTCTTCACTTTCGTGTAACGCTTGGTGTTCTTGCCGATGGCTGGCATGAGGATCCGTCGTCACAATCATGCATCATATTGTTTCGTTTCGAGCTTCAAGAATCCCGTTAAGCTGAAGGTTGTCACAGAACTCGATACCGCAAAGTCAGCGTCACAGTATCTCGAACAAACGTTTCCTCTGATCCTCGCCCACGTCGACAGCATTACACCATATTCATACTAGGCACACTTTGCCTAGAAATCTAAGTAGAAAGGTTCTGGTTGGTGGAAGTGTTTGCATTGGCTTAAGCGAGGTATTTATTCTGCCTTCAACTTCAACTTCAACTTCAATGGCGTGCTTGATACGAATAATGATTTCCGATAAGATTGCATTGCAAGACTCGTAGGGGTAAGAGTATCAAGATTGGAGTCCTTGGTTGGTGTTTTAGATTATCGTTGAAGGTGAAAGGTAGCAGCAACGGCGGCAATATTTCTAAATCTCAGGGTTCAAGATCCATATCCATCTTCATCGTCCCGACATTTGAAGAATCAGACCCATACCTGACAATCACTTATTGATTCCTATCTAAATGAACTCTCCTCAAGTGCCTCAGAAGATTATCCTGTCTCGAAAATGATTTCCCACATCCCACAACAGAACATAGAATGGAGTTTTGGGAGAAGTGCGTATGTCGCGCTTGGCAATGGCGGAGGAGATCTTTGTTTGTTGCGAATGCTAAGGTGCAGGCGGGAAAAGGACAATGGTGAGGTCTGGTGTGATTTTTGAGGTGCTTTCTAGATAGAGGTTAGAATGTGACGATTCTGAGTCTGGATAGGGGCATATGGAGTGGGTTAGAGGAGAAGATAGGCAGGCTTACCGGAGAATATATTGACGGTGGAAAGCTCTAGAACAGTATTGGCATCTGTATGGTTGTATGGATTGAGATGGAGGCGTCTGGCTTCGAGGTTGGATTGCGTGGGCAATGTGTGCATTGGCAGAGGGGTAAAGATTATGTTCCTGACTGGTTTGCTGAGCTAAGGCTAGATGGAAATCCGACTCCTCGGATTCTAGAGACATTGGCATCGGATCCTCTGAGATATCAGGCTTTTGCATGAGTTGCACCCAAATTCTGTCCGCACCACTGACCTCTGGGCTTGTTTGGTCTCCCCAGCCGAATGGTGTGCCTTTCTCGTCGATCAGCCCTTGTGAAAGGCACTCTTGTTTCAACCGATCATACTGGGGATAGAAGTGGTCGAAGAAGAGTGCCTCTGACCAATCCTCCTTGTAACGTAAGTCGCCCACACGATCTTCAATGGCTTTCGTAGAAGACATGATGTGACTTTCCACAAGGCTCCCGTCCCATATTCCGCTCCAACGATCCAAAATTATATTCCGAGTTGCTCGTAATCTTTGCCGCGTAGTGTAGAGCTGCGCCCGTATCGTGACAATTTGTTGTCGTATTTCAAGAAGAGACTCCTGTGTTGCAAGATATCGCTGCACAGATGGGTGAAAATGAGGAATCTGTGCCATATTGCGGTTGATGTCATCGTCTATTTCGTCGCGAGTCTTCATATCCAAGCCCATCGCCGAATCTAATCTCCTCGTTTCGTCAATATCTCCACATCCTGTCATCTCAACATCATTATCCAAATTTGTGTTGTCATCGTCCTCATCTATTTTTTCGGAGTATTGCACTGCAATCGGCGGATCATCACCTTGCTCCTGGACCGTGGCGAAACTGTAAAGGACAGCAAATGTGGCAGCTGTTCCAAACAGTATCCGTGAACGCCTCGGAGAATTATCTTCGTGGGTAGGTGGATCCTCATCAATTGGGGATGGTCGTCCTATCGTTGACAGGTTCAGCTTAGGATGTTCTCCCGCCCACATGTCAACAATACATTCTTCCCACCAGGGAGGATCGGCATGACTAATGCCGTGTGACTGAGCACCAGTCGTGTTGTAATCAGGCCTACTTGATGAATTCGTATCGTTGGTGTTGGTGAAATCAATGTCATCCTGCCAAATAGCTGGTACGGGGCTCAGGGTAGGCTCGGGAGAATGAATATCGTAAGGAAGATTATACGGCGTAATTCCAGGCGATAGGGGAACCAGATCAAGGCTGTCGGTGAAATGCTCGTCACTTTGTAACTGTCAGAGGTTTACACAAAATGATGTCACGTGCACCTACTCAGATTCGAGAGGAAGTTCATAATGCTGCGATTCATCCACAGGATGACCAATCGTGACATTCGGGTCAGCGAAGCTGTGCCAAGCGAGGCTGAATAGACATCGAGTCAAGAGCACTATAAAAGGATAGAAAAGCTTCATTTTGACATACATAACTTCGCCGAATAAATCAAGTGATGACAAGTCGACTGCAGTTGATTTTGAGTAGACGGGGATAACGGGTATGATCGGTTTATACCTAACTGACCGTGATGCCTTCAATAAAGGAGTACATCTTTAAAAGGTAAATATGGAATGGGCCGAAAGAAGACGTATGGAGAGAGTGCACCGTCTATGGAGGAGGCCGCCCGTCATGCATGCATGGGAGCCTCGCAACCGAGGCCGGTAAACGACACATATTATCACGTGACCGTCTCCAGCTACTCACAGCTGAGAGTGCAACAGGAGAAGATGCATTTACATGAATTGCTCGAAGACAAAATGGATCCACTTTTCGAACACTTTTTGATCGTCTTGGATTTAAAACGAAAAAGAAACATTTGTACAGAAATTGTTTCTAGCGAGATAACGCTGATACTGTATGTGGCTCTGGGGCGCAGAGTCAAGTTGTTGATTAGAAGAAGATTATCTCTTTTTCAATCCCTAGCACTATCCGAGATTTAATACCTATTGATAGAAATCAATGCTACGTTTGTCTCCTCGCTTGCGGGATCTTCACCGACAAACTATTACTGTGAATAAAAAGGATACGAAGGCCAAAATCCTGTACATCCATCACCAGAAGATAATAAAATATTATAAATGAAATCAGCAAAACTCCGGGGGCACCGACTACAGGTCGATGCCCCCATAGAAAATCAGCAGCCGTGAAGCCAGATTTTTGAAGACCACTGCGATTCCGGGACGCTTGGGAAATGCTGGTAACCATTAATTTTAATTTGCTAGATTTAGATCGGAGTATTTACGCGTTTGTTTAGCATCTCTTGTTCACCTTGTCTGGTATACGGCAGAGGTTATGCAGAATTTGCTTATTTAGTTATACGAGAGTGAAAGCTAGAACCACGCTGGTGGTCCATACGAGAGCCGAGACGGGAAAACGCAGGTTGATGGCAGTAATAGCATTGATGATTCCATTGCATCTAATGTCTGGAACCCGTTGTAATCGATGCCGTGCTATGTATCTGGGGGTTGCAAAAAAGATGTAACATTGCACGAATAAGAACAGGCGCAACTTCTGGCCAGCTCGAATATTGTTCCACAATCCCCAAAAACGATTTCAAAATCAATAACTTTACAAGATGGCATTACGAAGGGCAGACTACCTCTCCGAGATACATTCAAAATAGCGTTGCAGGACAGCAAAATACAAAGAGTCATAACATCCTCTTACCCTGAAGCTTCGAATTCCATTAAAGGGTTTCTTGGTTGGGGTAAGAATTTAGGTACTACGCAGCGCAACGCAACACATCCACCATTACGCTCGGCCTATGAGAATTTCTAATGCTGGTATCAAAGTATTTTCCATTGTCAAACGCCACCCTATGTACAGTATGTTGTTGGTATCGATCGACCCAGTCCCTCTACAATCTATTCGAGTCGATTTCAATCATCGTACCCGGAAAGAGATTTCCTCGGTGTTGTGGGAACTGCAATCATATCAGCAATCAAGCTCGGGCGGTTTCTTAAAGTAACAACATACTTGGGTATGTGAGGGGTATTTCTGGTCTCTTCTGGTCCCCTAGCATCCTTCTAATGGGCGGGACAACAACGATGCAGACAGGTCCCA
This sequence comes from Phialocephala sp. D728, assembly GCA_003988865.1. Lineage (NCBI taxonomy): Eukaryota > Fungi > Ascomycota > Leotiomycetes > Helotiales > Mollisiaceae > Phialocephala > Phialocephala sp. D728. Next base: position 132,201 of record QYAJ01000119.1, read on the forward strand.
TAGTACCAATGATGAGAGAGTAGAAGATGGCCGGCTTTTCAATTGCAGCCCATCGCATATACCGTAAAGGTTGCGACCAGAATCGGGGAAGAGCGGACATCGTGGCTGAAAGAATTAGCACTCCTCGTGGCAGCGAAAACATCTGTACCTACTCAATTGGCTGTACGCAACGCTTCCTCAAATCTCTTGTTGTGTTGCAGTACTGTTGCAGAACTGGGTCTTCAGATCATGCCTGATGTTCGAGTTGAAGTGGAACCCGGAATAACTTAATCACGTGTAGCTAGTACCCCCTGCGGCACCCGAACTCTTGGCATTGCATACGTTTCCTAAAGCTACAGCACGCGCAATCCCAGAGTGAGGAATCGCTGTAAGAACAACAACGACAATGAGGTGGTTACTTTCTTTTCTCCTACTCGGGCTGCTGTCTGTGGTGCAGACAGCAAGCTCCAGTGGAAACAAATTATTGGTTGTGCTTGAGGAATTGGCAGAGAAGTCGAAATATTCGAAATATATTGCGGACCTCGAAGGTAAGGACAGCCTAGCATATTCTTGATTCTGCAGCATACTGATACTGTGCGCAAATATAGGCAGAGGATTTTCAATCACTTTGGAGTCACCGAAGAGTGACAAAGTTGCGTTATTCGAACTCGGCGAAAGAGCTTATGATCACGTCTTACTGCTGCCCACCAAAGCGAAAGGTATATCATATAGAGAACGATAGGACGAGATCACTTTACTGACGTATGACAGGCCTTGGACCAGCTCTCACCCCAAAACTTTTGCTCGATTTTATCAATGCCGGCGGCAACATTCTTTTGACACTCTCTTCCTCTAACCCTACCCCGACTTCCCTTGTATCACTCCTTCTCGAGCTCGACATCCATCTTCCTACCGATCGCAACGCTCTCGTTATCGATCACTTCAATTATGATATCCTAAGCGCCGCTGAAAAACACGATGTGGTCCTTGTCCCAAGACCAGATGCCGTCCGACCAGATATCAAGAACTTCTTCAGGGGAGAAGGCAAGGGAGGAGAGGTCATTGCATTCCCTCGGGGCGTTGCGCAGGAATTGGGGAACTCAAGTCCATTGTTGACCCCAATCCTGAGAGCTCCTCGCACCGCATACTCTTACAACCCCAAGGATGATGTTGAGGGCGTGGAGGATCCTTTTGGTGTTGGACCCCAATTATCTTTGATCACTACGATGCAAGCCAGAAACTCTGCTCGCTTCACCGTCATTGGATCTGCAGAGATGCTTGAGGATACTTGGTTTGACGCTAAGGTCAAGCGCAGTGTCGGCATGGGAGGTGTTGGAATTGATGCGAAGGCGGTTAAGACCACTAATCAAGCTTTCGCTAAGGAAGTTACCGGCTGGACCTTCAACGAGATTGGAGTCCTCAAGGTTGGGAAGATTGAGCATTATCTCAATGAGAATGGCGTTAAGAGCAATATTACCAACCCCAAGATCTACAGAGTAAAGAACGATGTGGTAAGCACACTGCTGTTCTATGGGCTAAGGATTAGCTAACAAAGCCTCAGATCTACGAGATTGAGCTCTCTGAGTACTCCTGGGATAAATGGGTGCCCTTCACTCCACCCGCAGGCGATGTCGTACAACTCGAATTCTCCATGCTCTCCCCTTTCCATCGTCTTCCTCTTACCCCAGCTACCACAACAAAGAACTCGACTGTCTATACCGCCAGCTTCCGTCTCCCAGACCAACACGGAATCTTCAACTTCAAAGTAAACTACAAGCGACCCTTCCTGTCTAACGTTGAGGAGAAGAACACAGTCACCGTCCGACATTTTGCACACGATGAATGGCCACGGAGTTGGGTCATTAGCGGAGCGTGGCCATGGATTGCCGGAATTGGCGCTACTGTTACTGGATGGGTGGCGTTCGTTGCTTTGTGGTTGTGGAGCAAACCTGTGCCGTTGAAATTGACGACTAGTGGAAAGAAGGTGCAATAGGTGCTGCGAGGAGTAAGAAATGAAAAGGCAATTTAGGTCATGGGCGGGGAAATCTGTATCTGTATAAAATAAGTTCAGACAAAAGTGTATAGGACTAGCATAGCTGCAATGTCCACGGGGTTTCTGGGACATTTCTGGGTTCAAATATGAGGTTAACGCATCCTGCAGTATTCTTGAAATGTGACGAATTGATTGTCTGTTGGCTGAACTAAACATTGTGGGGGCCCAGTCTCTCATCAATTCGTCCTCCCATATAGCGGGATTCTGGAATCTGTCTAGAGTCCGCCGCGGAAAGTAATGTAGTGTTATGAAAGTTGTGCAGATGGATTCCTGTTCGGGAAAAGGACGCTGATAGGGCGCTCTATTTTCCAAAAGAGGAAGCTTGCCGCAGCTTTTAACATTGTTCCGGTTCCGCAAGGCTATCGAGGTCTGGACTCAGCTCGGTTACAGCTTCTGAGGGGAAAGTATTAGCGGACACGTGAGTGAAGGCGGGAAGCGATTTCCTCTTTTCTTGACGCCGGCCGCTTGTCGATGTTTGGTCCATGGCTTCCGGACATTGGAAACAATACATTCCGCAGCTGAATCTCAGTGAACTTCTTTGCTTAATTATGCTGTTCCCCAAGGCCAATCCTCGATTTATCTCAGCTCGAAAAGGAACATTTTTCTAATTCATATACAAGCTGTGAAGACCACAGACAAGGGCCACGCTGCCAATACATTGGTACAGGGCACCCTGAAGCATATTGTTTGCTTCTCCATCGCAGCCTTCACCAATGAGCATCTCAACCTCGCAATATCTGCTGAGGCTCGGATGAACATTCAGCTCGGCCCCACGCCATGGAAACGGCCGCAGCAGGCTTTCCGAGCACCAACGAAGACCTGAGTATCTTCAAAGAAACGCGCCAGATTCCGTGCTGCGCCGTGAGGGTCGTGAGGAATCGGTGGAAAGAATGCCCTCTTATCGTCCTTGCTCTCTCCATCTTCAATTAGAGAAGTGACTAAAGTAAGGTTTGATATTCGGCTCGCCCTGCCGAGAATACCAACGCACTGTCACCCGTCGACATTTATCCACGCGAGCGACCTCCGAAAAGAGCTAAATCCGGAGAGATATGAAGCCGAGTGCCAAAAGTGGTCCACTTGAGGGCACGGCACCGCCTGTTTACAAATGGCCATGATGCCCACCTGTAAGTTATCGTGTTTTTCTCTCATGCGACTTCATCCCTGTGTGGTATTTCTATTCTAGAAGACGTTTCACGAGTCCCTCCTCCTGGATTCGGTTCGAAAGTATTTTTTGTTCACCAGGCTGCGCGCTAGCCTTGCCACTGGTGTCAACACTCAATTCTATACCTCTTGCACTTCCGTTCTTCACATCCTCCCTCTCTTCCACAGCTTCGCTCGATTACTACCGATATGGCTTCGATTCTCTCCACCTTCGTGGAAATTGTGGCGCGAAAGACCCGCCACGATGCCCTTGTCGACTGCACCATCGATACCTGCCCTATTTCCAGCTCGTACTACTTCTATCGCGTTTCTTTATCAGCAAATGTAGCCTTCCTGGTGCTCTTCTCGATTTCTTTGATAGGATTTATTGCTACATATGCCTTCACGCGTCGGGCTTTCGGTTTTACAGTTGCCATGACATCTGGTGTTATTCTCGAGGTTATTGGATACGTGGGACGAATCAAGAGCCATGACAATCAGTGGCAACAGGATGGGTTTTTGATGCAGATTGTATGCTTGACGATTGCGCCCGCTTTTATGGCCGGCGGTATATACTTGTGTCTGAGGAGAATCGTGTACGCTTTTGGACCAGAGAATTCTCGAATTGCTCCCGAGTCATATACCAGAATCGTACGATTTGCCCTCTATCTCAATATAACCCTAGCTAACAGACGCTATAGTTCATTCCCTGTGACCTTCTATCTCTCCTCCTGCAAGCCGCCGGTGGCGGCATTGCATCCGCAGCCACGCACACGAACAAATCCCCAGCCACTGGCGACAATATCATGGTCGCAGGTCTCGCTTTCCAAGTCTTCACCCTCGGCGTCTTCATAATTCTCTGCCTCGACTTTGCCGTCCGGACCCGCAGACGCTACAAATCGATGGGCCAAGACGCATTTGACCAGAACCCACTCTTTGTCAAACTTCGCCACTCTTGGATCTTCAAAGGCTTCCTTGCCGCCCTAACCTTGGCCACAATCTGCATCTTCTGGCGAAGCGTATACAGAGTTGTCGAGTTGGCTGAAGGCTGGACCGGACATCTTATCAGGCAACAGTGGTTGTTTGTGGGATTTGAGGGGGTAATGGTTATTGTGGCTTGTCTTGCGCTGAACGCGTTCAACCCGGCTTTTGCATTTAAGGAGGCAATGGAAGGGTTGGGTGGAATTGGGAGTAAGAGGAAGTTAAGGAAGGAAGAGAGGGCGAGGGAGAAGGCCATAGGTTCGCAGGCTATCAGTGGCAGTAACAGTGATGTTGATGGAGTGAAGGTTGGTGCTTGAATGATGGAAAGGCAATAGAATTAGATGATGGATATGATTGAGATACCAAGATAGACTTCAGCATTCAGCATTGCGTTTAGATTATGAATATAACGCTAACCTTACATGTTTGGACGGATGTCATCACTTTGCCTATTGACATTGATTGGGCAGACATTGTGACCCGCAGAAATGAGACGGAAACTTGGATTCGTATTAAAAAATAATGGGATGAAAATTGGGATTAGAAGACAAGAGATGAAGTTTGACATTGAAGTTTAATAAATTGATGGATGGAAGTTGACTGCTGTGGGGGCGGAAAGCGGGCAGAGAAGGGAGCCAAGGGTGGGCTCGGGAAAGGTCCGGCTTGTTTGTGACGAGGTTTCATCTGATCTTTCTTCGTCGGGCCATGCTGACTTCCCACGAGCCGCATGACATCTATCCCAACATCCCTATCATCTTGTGTACGGCTGAATGTATCACAGACTTTCAGAGTGCGACGCATCATGCTATTGGGCTTGAAGCGAGCTGCAGGGCTGCCCTCTTGCACTGCCCCGAGTCTCATCACCATTATCCGACGCCTCTCTCTCTCTCAAGGCAGAATGCAGAGACTTCATGTTGACACCTCTAGGCGTTCAAGTGGACCTCTCTTGAAAGCCTCACACGGTTGAACAGCCGTCGGCTGTGACTGCTATCCAAGGCAGGCACGCTATCTACCCAATACGCTGCCTCCTCAGTCTTCATCTCCCCAACCTCGAGCATTTGTTTCCCCGAAAGAAATCGTTTATGCTACAACGCTACCTTCGCAAAACCGTTTCACGATGCTCGATCCGTTCTCCGCACTCAGCCTTGCCGGCAACATCATACAATTCGTTGACTTCGGTTCTAAGCTCATCTCCGACAGCATCGAGCTATATCATTCAGCAGATGGCGCCTCTGTGAGGCATTCCGAGCTTGAATCAATCACGAGTGACCTCCAACGTATCAGTTCCAGTCTAGACAGTACAGACCAAGATGAAATTCAACTTTCCTCCATAGCAACAAGATGCAAAAAGTTGGCCGATCACCTTCTAAGAATACTTCACGATCTAGCGGTCAAGGAACCGAAGAAATACTGGAAGACGGTGCTACAAGCATTGCGAACGGTGTTGAAGGATAAGGAGATCCGTGAAATTGAGAAGCGACTCGATCAATTCAGAAGCCAGCTAATGCTACGACTTGTCAAAAGTCTTAGGTGAATGATTCCTTCTCGCGTTAACTTACCGCACTGACATTAAAACGTAGTAACACTACTTCTGAAATCAATCAGAGCATCCAACAACTGACAATGATGCATGCTCAGATTGGTGTAAACTCCGAAAATCACCTCAGTGACCTGAAAGATGACCTTCTTAGAACCATGAAGAAAGCTGAAGGAAGCCAGGAAAGCTTGGAACAGCTCAGAACACAGCTCAAGTCCTTCATGGCCGAGGGTAGAAAATTAGCAAGACAACAAGCCGTACTCACTAGTTTGGCCTTCACGACCATGACCATGCGGAGATCAAGGATTGTGGAAGCACATGCTAAAACGTTTCACTGGATGCTAGCGGAATCCTCGGTTGGCACATCACCTCCCACAAAATTTCCGCGTTGGCTTCGCTACAGCTCGGGGATCTATTGGATCGCTGGTAAGGCTGGCTCGGGGAAATCCACGCTCATGAAATATCTGGTGAATCACGATGAGGTGAAGAACCACCTTCTAGCATGGGCCAATACGCGGAAGCTTGTCACATCTTCATACTTCTTTTGGGGAGCCGGCAACGAGCTGCAAAAATCGCAAAGTGGGCTCCTTCGGTCGCTGCTCTACGATATCCTGCGCCAATGCCCTGGCCTCATTCCGGATGCCCTGGGAAAGATTACGCTGGATGCCTCCTACCCAGGAAGTGAAGATCTCGACTGGAGCTTACCAAATCTGATGGACGTCCTAGAATGGTTATCTCAACAGCAAGCCTTTCCTGCGAGGTTCTGTTTTTTCGTCGATGGCTTGGATGAATACGAAGGTGATCCCGTTGATCTTATCAATGTTCTTCAAAAGCTCTCGACTTCGCCTGCTATTAAGCTGTGTGTCTCCAGCCGGCCCTGGACAGAGATCAAATCAACTCTTCGAGTTGGTGCAGATGAAAGAATAATGCTTCAAGATTTTACCAGGCAAGACATCAAAAATTTCATACGTGATCTCTTAGAGCAGGATCCCCATTTCGCTGAGAGAGCATCAAAGGACGACCTCTATCAACATTTGACGCTTGAAATCCTGAACAGAGCACGAGGTGTTTTTCTCTGGGTTTATCTCGTTGTTCGTTCTCTCCTGCGAGGTTTCAGGCACGAGGATACATTTTCCGATCTCCAGAGGAGGCTAGCACACTTTCCCCCCGATCTCGAAAACTTTTTCAAACAAATGATAGATGACATCGAGCCGGTATACCATTTTCAAACAGCTCAGATACTGCAAATGTGTCTTGCAGCGGGCGAAGCTTTACCTTTGCACACTTTCTCATTCCTGGACGATGAAGCCCAAGACGAGCAATATGCACTTCACGCTATAATCAAGCCATGGAGCCAGAAGAAACTTGATAAGAACAATGCAGTTACTGAAAAAAGAGTTCACGCTCGCTGTCGAGATCTGGTAGAGATTTCGCTTGAAGAAAGACCCGGGAAACATCAGATTTTCTTAGTTGACTTCCTTCATGGGACCGTTAGAGAGTTCTTATTGACGAAAGACATGCGAGAATTACTATCTGGATGGGTGTCTCCGTCATTCAATCCCTACTTGAGTTTGTGCCGAGCATCGATTGCTTGGATGAAAGTTCTCCCTTGGCCGGCAGAAGACTCGCGCTCATGTATTGAAGAGTGTCTCTTTTATGCACGACAGCTCGAGAATATAAATAGCCATACAGGAGTTGATACAGCCCTGATAGAAGAGATGGACAGTTTAGCCCACTACCACTGGGCCGATCCAATGATGGGAATGCCAAGAGTTTCCGGTGTATGGGAAAAAGGGTGGATTTTTACCTTGGCTTGCCAAGCAGGGCTTTCTGTTTATGTCAATCAAAAACTTGAACAGTCACCCAGTGATGCTGCTCAAATCATATCCAAGTTCGGAGGGCCAGCTCTTTACTGCATCCTACTTCGTCCATGGGGAGCATCAACCGGGGCATTTCAGGATCTGAATATTGCAATGCTCCGTATCCTTTTGAAGCACGGCGCAAACCCAGACGCTATTTACAAAGGAAGCTCGGTTTGGAAACACTTTCTGAAAAGTTGCGCAGAGAAGTCTGCTCGCGCAAATGCCGAAACAAGGGCAACTTGGGCAGAGGCGATTCGGTTGCTACTTGAGCATGGAGCGGACCCTGATGTCGTAATCAACGAGTCATACGATGATGCATTCTTAAACGTGAATGCCAAACCCCAAACAAAAGCTGTTCGGTTTATTAGACAGTGCTGTCCGGATCAAGCAACTGTTCTGGAGGACGTTCTCGAAACTCAACAGAAATCCGGAATGCCCAGCAGCTGGACTCTTTATAGTTGGATCGGATGGCGGTGAATTTAAAGAATCATTGATTCTCACCCAATGGGATTGCTTAAGGTTCGAGATATCATCGATATCCACCAAACCATCCACGTCCAGACCACAAGTCAATCAATACTTCGCTTATAGGGTGCAACTCCCAGTGTTAACGTGATTCAAGTCTGAATAAGCTATGTCGGCTTAAGTTGATAGCCTCATTCCTTCCGTTCTCGTTGCTTGATTACAAAGTGAAGAGAGCAAGTGAAGTTAGTAGGGATAGGCAAGGGAAGAAGCGCGATTAATATCTCACTTTCGCACTTCATTCATTGCAATTTTTATCCTTCAAAGAGATGTTATCATTTTAAATTTTAAGGTGGTCAGTTTCAGAAGACCGACAAAGCACGTGATTTTACGGTATTCATTACCTCTAGTCGCTCTTCTGTATGCATTTCTGCCATCCTACAACTATCTTGAAGGAATGTATGGTAGTATCTGTAGTTTAATCTCAAATTCAACATTAATGTCTACCAATAAGTTAACTTCTCTCGCGTCTGAACATGTGTCTCGACATTTATACATCCACACCGTACCAGCATGCACTTAATTAACATATAAACCCAATGCTACCAGAAAACGAAGGTTTGATAGACGAGTGAATTCACAGTTTCGTCATGTGGACCTTTTGGGCAAGCAAAAAGAGCCTTCCAGCTCCGAGTACGGATCTCTAGATATATTTCACGCTACGTCAAGATGTTGCCTTCTCGAGGCATAATTAACACATGTCTTACCTTCTGCGCATAGCAACTGCATCGCTCGATTGAGGATGATTTACATTTTGTCCCAGCGTTCAAAGTCATATCCACTCCCTAGGCTTCTACATCATATAGTGAGTCGCGGGCTTAGGATCGACGCATAGGTCCTTGAAACAGTGTACACAGCAATCGTACGGTTAGTAATCTCGTCAGAATCGATAATTGGGTGGGACATTGTGTTCAATGAGCAAGGAGAACAAGGTGATTGCGCCAAAGAAGAGAGGGAGAGCAAGTAAGAAATGTAGATGAATGACGTACATGCCGTTTGAATAGATGGCCGCGCAGTTCGGGGATTTTACAACCACATCGCTCAGGAGGGGTGCCTTCAGTTCGTGGTGTTTATTTTACTTGTCCTGGAGGGGAAGATACCTGATGGCAGGGCCGAGACGGTTGCCGCTCCGAGGAGAACCTTGAACAGATATTGGAATAGCATTTTGAGCTTCAACGAAGATTTAAAGATTCTCGACGTGGACGGGATCGAGGTCTCTTAGGAAGACTGAGTAAGAAGTGAAGGTTATTTCTACGCCAAGAGGTATTCGTACTCAGCAACCAGGGGAAGCTCCAGGCCAGGGGAAGCTACCCCTCAGCTCACGAAGCCGGCTTGAAGCTCTCCATCCGTTTTGGTACATTTTGGTACAATATATGAAGTTCTGAGATGTACTGTATACAGCCCTAAGACTGCTGGCAATGCAAGAGGGAATGTGAACGCAAGGCCAGGTTGGTAGGTCTCGGCGCTCGAATGGCTTCGCTTATGATGCTGACGGCGCCTCGTATCCGTCTAGGCTCGAAAAAGGTACAGGAACATCAGAAAGTTTTCTTTGCAGCAGCCTCCCGATATATTGGCATGCAATGCTAATCCATTCCGGGGCTCCAGATCTTTTGTTCGGCCGCTGAACCCCCACCCCCACCCCCACCCCCCGACATGGTCTCAGAACCTGTTGCCATGGCCCGTGGGCATGATCTTGCAACACTGCAATCGCGATCATACCAAAATAGCTGTCCAGGAAAAGCCACAAGCAGACAGGGGAAAGATCGGCTTCGTGAAGTTCGTGATCAGGCTCGAGAAATTGCGCACGGATACATTATCCTCGGTGAGCGTTCGTCCCAAGATAAGATACGAGTAGTGTGCATTTCAGATCTGCGCTGATGCCAGGTCCGAGACCCGGACTTCATCTCAGCTCTGGATCCACTGCCGACTTTCAAAGGAAATCAAAAGTCAATACGCTTCCTTTGCCAAGAAGGCCATCAAAAGATACTTCAGCAGCTAGGCCAGACAAGACTTTACTGTACGTACGAACTCAAGAATAGTCATCAAACATAGAGCACAGAACTTTCAATTTGAGAAGATAAGGTAGTCCCATCAGCTTGACCTCGCAAGAAGTTTCCAGAGAGATAGTTCCAAAAGTTGAAGGATCAATTTTCATTCTGGACTTCTGATATCTGCATCTCTGAGAAAAGATATGGTTCTGCAGAATGTTCTAGATATATGTCATGTCCCCCCTGATGTAGCTGTCTCGGGCACAGAAGCGTCCGACGGTGCGAGCAATAAAACGCCCAGGCGAGGAGATTGATGCAATCGCCGAGAAACTCAGTCTTGGATAATGGAACCTTCACGGCGCTCTGTGTGCTCTCTTAGGTCTATACAAGACATCATCTGGCAGGTAGTGAAGTAGACCTTCAGCTCAACCGACGGCGTGAAGTTTTTCTTCCAAGAAGATGTTCCAGACAAGAAGGCTGTCCGTGCGAAGTCCCTGCAAGGCGTCCCAACGTTCGACGAGCTAAAATAGATTGACTAAGTGCCAAACGGTGCCCATCTTGTTTCCCCTCTAATCTCCAAGATCTTCGTCGAGAACACTACTCTCCAATGCTCCATCACGAAAAAGCGTGTCGTCGAAGCGGGTTCGAATTTCATTGTCACCTTCACTATCGGTATGCCGGAGATGCATCACCCTGCCTGCTTAGCCTTCAACTGCGGCCAGGCAGGAGCGTGTTCGCATGCACAAGCCGACCAGGTAACTCATCGTCGACTGCACGGTGCACGGCTGTGGCGAGAATAGAACACGCTTTGCTCCGATAGATGGAATTTCTGATACGTATGACTTCAACGATAAAGCTCAGATGAAGCTGGACGAGCAGATCAAGAGAGCGCTAGATCCTAATGGTATCTGGCCTGCAACATTAACGAGTAGGCGTGGCACCTTATGGCAGAGACGTCTCTGACCTGATAGAGTTGATAAGAAGCTCTGCGACGTGAATTTGTAGGAGTTGAATTCGTGTTGAAGGGTGATTGAATGATATTACGTCGTGATAACGTTAATAAGGGGTGTGCGTAGCGAGCCGTTAGTGTGGGGTAGGGTTATGTTAGAACTAAGCGAGAGGCTAGTGCGGTAGGGGTACTATGCTTGCGCGAATTCACCTCGGAACACTTCAGTTCACTCTCTGCACTCATCGCACTCACATCATATGAACATTCTAGATCAGCTGTGTCTGCTTTCGAAATAAGCTGCATCTTCTAATATCTCGGTTTCCCTAAACTATATCTTTTCAAGATGGGGGCGAAAAGGGAGATTGGTGTTTGGGAATTAGCGCTGCAGGCATCTTCCCCTTGTGCTTTGATGGGGGCCGCAAATCTGCTTTTACATTGCACACGAATGACTTTGTGTTATTGTCAATTCCAAGAAACATTCTTTGGGATATCACTGAGTTTGAAGAAGTCGTCTAACATTGATAACGATGAGCTGTTTCCTACATATAATATCGATGTTTTTCTGCTTTTTATTGTCATGTTGCTTCAGAGTCATTCCTCTCTGCAGCAGAGCATCAAGCCCCAGAGAACGCCATTTGTGTCAGCCTCCTCAATTGAGGTGAATCAGGACCAATCAACTTTCTTGCTATCTGGATTCGGCAATTACTACTACACTTCGGGGTCTGTGCCGCATGCGATGGCTTATTGATAACGAAGACAGGATGTGTTGTACTGCGTTCCACCACGTGCACGAGGCGGCTATCCCGTTCTTCTATTATCCTCGTTCTCTTCACAAACTCTTTCTCAAGAGAGCAAGGTAATAAGTCAACGACGAACGAATGGCCTGAGGTCAAGACAATTATGTCACTACTGTGGCGATACTCCACGATATGTGTGCTCTTCCTCTCTGCGGTTCTTGTATCTTGCCAATGCGACATACCGCCTCTGCAGCTTGCGTGGAGTAACACGACCGTAACAACCGACGGACTCGGAGTCACGAGAGGGATTGAAGTTGGAATTGGAACACCCAATCAGATATTTGCCTTCCGCCCTACAACTACGCTGAACAATACACGAATCAACAATGTTTTAGACTGTATATCTGCCGCGAACGATTCTTGCATCGGTGGGGAAGGTGGGGTATTTGAGCCCCTCAAGTCTTCGACATATGATGTCTCGATCAAGGCCCAGTGGAATGGAAGCCAAGTGGACAAAGAAACTTCTACTGGCTCATATGTTTACTTCAATGATGCTGTTAATTTCCAGAGTAATGGATTCATTCATGGGTTCCCATTGGTTATGGACTCAGAGCCTGGTGGTGGTAAGTCTATTTATTTATCTCCTACTTGCTCAACGACAATGCGCTAACTATGGCTTTAACAGGCCCTCAAAGTGGACTTCCTCTTGGCACCAATTCTTCATTCCTTCGAGCGGCCGTCGCAGCATCAGTTGCTCCTTCCAGTACTTACGGCCTCTGGGCCGGCAGCAGATCTCTCGCCCCTGTCGATGGACTACTAATTATTGGAGGATACGATAAGTCCAGAATAAATGGGGATTTCGCAAACTTTACTGTCGGAGACTGGTCCCTGGGAACAGCGTGCCCGCTCCAGGTCACAGTTACTGGTCTCAATTATGCTGGAGTCTCTCTTTTCAGTAACAGCTCTGAGACTATGATTGCCTGTATCGACCCCGCAGCCCAGAAATTTGTTTTCACGCCGTCCATAGCCAAGAAATTTGCTACCACAACAGGACAAAATAGCTCATTCCATTCGGGTATGACCTTCCCTGCGAATAACCCACCGCTTGGGAACTTAACTATTACTTTGGATAATGGATACAAGAGCACCATCACGAACAACGAGCTTTTCACATATTTGCGTGGCTCTGATCCAAACGGCCGTTACGCAATCACGAATAATACCGTTGTCGAGGCAGGGGTATCGGACAATCGCGCCTCAGATCCAAGCTCGGTGGTAGCAACTCTGGGAGGGCTGTTCTTAACTTTCAACTACCTCGTAGTTGATTATGAATCAGGGGTCTTTCGTTTGGCACCAGCTGTATCAAGCAGTGTTACTGGACCTCTGAACATCGCCACAGTCTGCACGCCGAAAATCCAACCTTCTCCTTCTGCTTCTCCTTCTCCGACTATATCGTCAACTCCTATAGCCACAACATCTGCAGCATCCCACGGCACTAGGTAAGATCCTACACTTCACAACCCCACAGCCGGTTATAAACAATAGAGGGAGTAACAAACTAATGACTTGGACTTCAAGCTCTTCAAATGTCGCTCCCATTGCTGGTGGCGTCGTCGGCGGCGTGGCATTCCTCGCTCTAATTGGTCTCCTCCTTTTCGTTCTTTTCCGTCGCCGCCAAGCTGCTAAGCAAGCTGCAAAAGCGGAGCACTCAACAGTCAGCCACCAGTCGACCATGTCGGAGCTTGTTTCGCCAATGGAGCTTTCCCCGCAACCAGAGGTAAGACCGACTTTCTCCAAAATTGTCTATCGGATTTGACATGGATTGACTGATGCTGACTTCTTTTTGCGAATAGCCAACGCGTGTATTTGAAATGCCAACGCATGGATCTGAACATAGCACTAATAAGTAATCGTTACATTTTTGATCTTCGACTTATGGCCTAGGAGTTTGGACCTGTGGATCTCTGAAGCTGTTTGAAGGTTTTGTAATTGTAATCATTCTGGCCTTTTTTTCAGGTAAAGCGACTACCGAGATGAGGTGACTACATTCTATGGGTATGGTCCGTCCCCACTATCCAAGGTCTTGCTTCAAGAAACTCGCCACAATTCATCAAGCACATAGGGGAACTATGGGTTATATCAGTAAACTCACTTTTGTGAGGATCTGGTCCTTGAACAAGATGATACTTATATCCTGATTTCATTGTTGCTCATTATAAACATCACCTCTTCCCTTTCCTTTTGCCCCTCTCCGGCCCGGTATCTTCAGAACTTCCCGCCATGTTACCAACTGTGACTCCCTGTGACACCGCACTGACAGCCTTCCCAGCCCCTAAAGTTATCCCCTTTCCACCCGTCACTCTTTCCGAAATACTGATGTTACTCCCAATACTATTACTTCTCATCATCTGTCTCGGGGTCTTGCTCGATGTAGGGCTGCTGCTCTCGTTACCCACACCATTTGCAACACCCTCATCCACTGTGACTGTCCTCACGTGCCTTGGGTTCACAGGCGATGATCCTTCCGAAGAATCGTCATAGTCGCCCTGAATCCTGGCTCGCTTCCTCGCTTTCAAGCTTGGTAGGGAGATATCTGTTGACGTCCCATTCCTCCTATCGATCAACGCGTCGGCACCATTTCCAGGTGGGACACCTGCAATCTCTGCATAGCTACTAGCTGATTGAGAGACATCCTCATCGCTTGGATAATTTGACAGGATTGCGAGAGGTCTCTGTATACCAGCGCTCAGGGATGCGTGTCTTGCGCTCCTATAGCGCTCGTATTCTTCTTTCAAATGCTGCGGAGTGCAGAAGCTCTCTAGAGCGTCGAAGACATGAGGGAATACCAAGGTATCGACTTCTCGTGCCCAGAGAAAGTCGAGATGCTCGTAGTGTGGTATTTCCGTGGCTACTGTGTGGGAAGGTAACTCTTTGAGCATTACATTGATGTCGACCAACGAGTCGCTGCCTCCGTAGACGAGGACAATAGGGGTTTTGATGTTCCGAGTTGGGAACCTGGCGACTTTGGTGTACTTGCTTACACTGCTCAAAGATACGACTGGTTGTACGTCATCATCGTACATCTGGAAACTCTTGTTTCGGATGATTTGGAACCAGTGTACCACACTTTTCGTGCTGGTGAAAGAGTAAAGATGTGGATATGCGGCTAGCTTTTGACTCGCGGAGATGTTGCGGGCATGCCAGCCGAAGAGAAATGAGAGTCCAATGTCAATGGCACGGACGAAGATTGGTGGATAGAGAATCGACTGCCACATAGTTGCCGAGCTGAGAATAGATCGGCGGCCGAAGAGAAGGAAAAGAACTTGTGGTGATGCCTTGACAAGAGCATCCACTATGCCATTCGATAGACCGGCTGGTGACATTGCTGGCGCTAAGGCAATGAATACGTTGACTTTGTCGTTAAGCCTAGGATGGATTGCAAGAGTCGCGAAAGCTTGAGCTGTTCCTTGGGAAAATCCTATATAGGACAATGATGGCTGGGAAGTGGTTTCTAGTATGTACGAAATACTGTCTGGAATATCATGGAAAGCAAATTCGTCCATTGAGAAGTCCCAGAACGGTAGGTCTGTCGGCGAATGGTTGACTGACTTCTTAGAGTATTTATTACCCCTGTTATTGCCCAGCTATATGTGGTCAGCCAAATAATCCCGATCCGCGTGCTGCTGATGCTTACCCAAACATCATATCCTTTCTCCACCAACCTGAACGGCAAACATCTCTGATCCTCGGTGAGGCATACCCAAACTTCGCTATTCATCAGAAGTCCATGATGCATATACACAACATTCTTCTTTATGCAATCCTTCCCATGATTGACTCTCTGCTGCTCTTCCCCTTTTCTCCAAGCTAGCCGGTGTAGTCCAAGCAGGTATCCATCTCCAGTCTGCACAACATGTTCCTCCGCATAGTAGCCAGATAATGCGCAGAGGTCGATAAAGTCGGAAGCATCCCGAATCGAGGTCGATATATTTCTCTTCTTGTGTTCCGACTTTTTCGCAGCAGGAGAGGCAAATCGATTAAATAGTCGTCTCGAAGCTCGATAGCAAAGGGATATTATCGTCGAAGCTATTTCCGTAAGTACGATTCCCCCCAAAAAAGCATCTGAGACATACGCAAAGCAAGAGTAAGTATCCTAATTACAGCCTCCAGACCCACAAGAAGGAAAGAGCCCACCAGAGCTATGTATTCAGCTCTGCCCATAATATTAGTGATTTGTCCCTCCGTCTCTAAGACCGCATGCAGGAGCAGGTCGGTATAAGGTTTCCTACATGTTCAGACGACCAAGGAATGGTATGGGCGCCATATTATCGACCCAAATATACAAAGAACGAAGCGGTTATGTACAGGTCGCCAGGCAGGCACCTCTCAAACGTGTGCGCCCAACGCGTTAGACGTGGCAACAATTGAATGGAAACAATCCTTTGATATCAACCATGGATCACTATATCTCAATCACCAGTCAGTGACTCTGCATTTGACGTTGCCGAACATTTGCACAAATGATAGTTACCTTCGCCACTGATGTCACATGCCAATCAACTCCCACTTTGAGTAGTACCTCTCCCTCACCGCAAAATACGTGGAGCTTTCGTCCTAACTGGTTGCAGCGTGCAGGTTCCAGCGAAGTCACCGCTGAAAAAAAGGTTTGAGTTTCCGAGGAGAAGAAAGGGTATAAATGGCATCTCAAAACACCAAATTGAAATAACAACGAATTGACAGACATGGATACCAAATATCCAGAGCTATTTGCTTCGCGGAGCGGGAGAATAGCCCGCGATGCTAGCGTGTTGAATCCCTGCTCCAGATTTCAGAAGAGGGCCTCGCGTGTCTTCAATGATTTGAGCATCGCACCACTCTCTACCCCTCCAACAACTCTGTTCCTACAGTGGACAAACGAAAATAGAGCTTTTGCGCAAGTTCAAGATATTGGTAGAGAAGGAAAGATCAAGTTGTGCGCACCGATAGCTACGAAGAGCTTTTACAGAACTTTCAATCGCTTTGCAAGGGATTTGTATCTCGAGAGAAAGAGCAAGGGAGAGAATATTGTTGGAACACCGGTACTGTTTGATTTGAACGGTCGCGTGATTGAGGAGAGGAGATTGAGGAAGTGGACTAGAAAAGGAGGGTTATTTGCAACAGAAGCAGAGATGCCGAGTTCCTGCAAGGATATACGTACGTTACCCTCCTCCATCTACACCTTTTCGAGCCTCTCGTTCGTCGAATGCCGCAAAAACATAGTGGATATGCAAGCTAATGATAACACAGGTGCGGCTCTCGCACAATGCCTCCAAGAATCCGACTGCGTAATGGTCTACCGGAATAAACCAGGCGACTGTCTCCGCGAACCCCTCATCGATTCCATGCCGACGAAATGCCAGCAGTTAAAAAAGGGACTTGGGGAGTGTAAGCGCGGGATGGTAGATATGCGGAAAAGATTTCGAGGGAATCAACCGATTGCTGTAAGCAAAGAGCTAGAAGGAGGGGCACAGGAACCAAATCATCAGCTGTATGCTGGCAGACCGGCGTTCTCGGGGAGTGTGAAGAGTACGAGTGGGGATGAACCAGTAGAGAGGGACTGGAGAGAGGTGGAGAATGAGAAGTTTAGGAAGGGGTTATGATACAAGCACACTTGAGGAGCCGGAGTGAGGAAGGTGTATAGTAGGGATGATATTGGCATTTTGAATCAGCGCGCATGGATGGCGTTAGGAGATATGGTACGACCACTCTTTGCTCTTGCATTTCGAAATATCGACCACAGACAATAGATGATTTCATGAACGCCAGGACTTTCAGTTCACCAAAGCTAAATTGTGTGCAGCCCACTGCAGCACTATAAAGCACTGGTTTCATCACGATTTTCGGTCCCAATCCAAACCCATCCTTCCTAATGCCAGCGCTTCGTTTCTTCCCGAATTACATATACTCTCTTGTTTATATTTAGCAAGTGCTTCAAACATGCGGAAAACAGCTTAGGCACATCTATAAGTCCGAACTCTTCAGAATAGCTCAATAGGAGGTAATTAAAAAAAAGGCCAACTTTGTCATGAGAATATGCCTCGCGAGATCATCGGTGTCGAGATCACAAGAAGAAGACTTTTCCAGAGTCATCAGTACCAGATCGGCTATGGCCTGCATATCGAGAACGGTAGTATTTAAAAAAAAAAGTAGTCATGTGGATCCAACTAAGTGGTTGAATCAAGTTTTGAAGTATTCTAGAAAGGTATGCTACCATGATCCAGTTATCCTATCCAGAAATCCAAGAAATCCAAGTCCAGTCGACTCCAGCAATGATGCACGCTTGAATTTTATAGACACCTTCCTCTTTAGTGAAAAGGAATTAACCAAATACAATTTCATCCTCACCTTCATCCTTTTCTTCGTTGTCATATTCAAACATCAAATCCGTCCTCATGGTGTACTTGATGCCTTGCGTAACCAAATCTCCAGAGTGTAAGAGTCTTCGATGCTGGAAGATAAGGATCCGCCCGATCTTAGGGTCGACGTCCAGTCTATGCTGCATGTCGACCGAGTGGAAGGTAGTTGCTCCTCCATGCAGAAGATCTGGTGTGTCTTGCTCCGAACCTTTCTTGATACCAAGAGCCTGTGCCGAGTCATTCAGATAAAGATGGAAAGTATAGAATGATCTTTGCGACCCGTCTAGCGTCTCGTATGTACCATCGCAGTGTTCTTTGAAGAATTGTCCAGGCCCATATCTCAAGAATCTCATCCTCTCATTGAGTCCATACTCAGTCGCTTTCCATCTCTCCCCGTTTTGGAATGTCCCGATTGCTGGAGCATATTTCTTGCCATGCAAGCTAGAGAAATACTCTTTCATCCCGTCTCCTTGCAAGACTCTTTCCCACAACCGTTTTGTGATGGTCTGCTCGTCCCAAATGATGCGATCTGAGTTTCTGTAATGCGTGACGAGGACCTCGGCGTTGCGCCCCGCGTTCACCATCGCTGGTCCCCATCCATTATCGGCAGGCTCGTTTTCCTCACCAGTGTGAGCTCCCTTTGACATTTCCGCATAGACGAGCAATTGGTCGCATTCTTCCCGCGTCAGAACATTGTCAAGAACAACGGCGTACAAATTCCGGTATTCGTTAAGTGGTGAGTTTTTGAAGTCTATCCGTTCCACTGTGATCTTAGATGGGTCGGGAAGAGGCGCTAGAAAGTCCTCGGGGTAATCCACGTCTAAGGACGTGTAGCTCGTCTGGACGACCTGGGGAAAGCGGCTTGGCTCTGCTTTGCCCTTTCGTGTCTCCCGAGAGAAGCGCTGACGGGCCTGTTGGAAAATGGTAGACATTGTGAAACACTGTGCTTAGCGCAATTGAGGGGATTATGTGAAGTTTGTGTAAACCGTTTATAGTACTGAGGATAGGAGTTGACATGCGGGGAGAATGGACAGCTTATAATGTTGGGCGCAAGGCAGCTGCATCCTGCCAGAATGGAGTCACTCTGAGGCTGCTGCCTGACCCGTGACTGAGGTGCACTGCCCCAGGGCGTCTGACAGGCTGAGATGGGTTCGTAGTCGCTCGGGGAAGGACTGCACAGTGGTCACAATCATGCAATCTGACTTATGAAAGGACTCTTCGTACTTGCCAGAGTATTCTATTCAAACCTATACATTGTACGTAAATTTATGAATATCATTTTTTTTTACCAGCAAAACGCGTCAGAAATTAGAGTGCGCTATCCCCTGAGTCTCGGTTCAGGTTCCTAGCCTAGTGATGGCCCATTCACTACGCTAAATTTCGTACAGGGCCTGAAGATCAAATTCCTCCTAGAACATCATCTCCTTCATCAATTGAAAATGGGACAATCGCGTACTGATGAAAAGCCAATCTTGCGAAGTACTCAATTCTAGTAACAATTTCTCGTCGCATGTCTGGACGATCTTCGTTCGCTTACCAGAGTGGTCATGAAGCCGCACACCTTTGAACACGTCTACCTCGAATCACAAATTATGACATGGCTGGTATGAACAAGTTACCAAGCTGCTGTTCCGACGATTGAAACACCACTACCATTCTTGAGGAATATCAACATGAAGTAGATTTTTTTAATGCCGATATGGATAATATTAAATGAGATTACGTTCCAGCTGTACATCTCGGAGACCAAAATACAAGCGTATCAGTTCTCATGTCTAGAAGTACCCAACAAGAGTTTATTCAAATATTAGACAACCTGTCTTATGGGTGTGCTGACACTGGACCTATGTGTGTGGTCCATTGCTTTCAAGTTTCTGGTCCTTGCGGCCAAATCGGAAGGCTCCTACTGGTGAATTGCCCTGGACTCAAGATTCCGAAAACTTTCATTTCTATCTCAAAATTTCTCAGTCACTAATTTCCATACTCGAAATTATCGAACTACATTACTTAAAGCACAATTCCGATTTTATCATGGATTCTGTCTCGTTGGATAATCGACGAAGTCAATCGATAGGGTCTCAATTTCAAACCTGCCACGAGAGATCCGAGATTTGACTTATCGCCTCGTCCTTGTTTCCCAAATGCATTGGACTCTCTATGGTATCTTAAGATATCATCAGTATATTCTAGCCACTCTGAGCTTACTTTTGACGTCTAAACTAGTACATGATGAGAAGATCGAAATGTTGTGGGAGGTCACCACACTTCGTCTCTTAGTAGATAATCCTAGTGACCGCCTCCAGATCGTCAATGACCTGTGCACCATTTCTTCTCGCTGTCAATCCATCCTAAACACGCTTAGCTTGCAAAGTAGAAGTAGAGTTCATTTTCAACGATGCAGAGTGCAGCAGCGTGAGGGTCACCCCAGTAGGAGAACTTTATCTTTTAACCACGATATGTGCCGCTAATAGCTCAAGACATTCCATTCTGCCAACGTGCTCTCACTAATACAAAATGAACCCACGTCATAGCAACGTCTAACCACCCTCGAGTGATTGTGAGGTTCGGCCCCCTGAGCCACCTTTCTGAAAATGCTCCGTAAATACCATTTTGGGTATGCATAATTGCGGAGGATCTCACATCATCCAATCCACCTGCCCAACTTTTGTCTCGACAACCGGCAAAGATAAGGAATAACAGAGTCGAGATTCTGTGCAGACAGGGACGTTCCACAGGAAGGGGTATATCACGTGATTTACAGTCCTAACATGGCTTACCTACTCGGTGCTAACGATCAAAAATACTCGAAAGCTTTTCTCAAACAACAGGAGATGAAAGGGAAAGAATCAAATAAGAATTTCTTCAGTCAGGTCCAATGATTTATACCGAAGATGCAGGCGGTCTATGAAATTATCGCAAATCTTACCTAGCCCGATTCGGAAGGTTGCACGTTGACTCATTTTCATGCAGCTAGGAGCGTCTTTCCGACTCAGCCCTGTTCACTCCAGAGCATAAAAAGCTGGACTCAGACCAAGCTTTTTTCTCAGGCCAACCTCCTCCAGCTGCAATCCATCGCAGCTCAGTCTTCTCTCTGAGAGTCTTCACGAGAGACATATACGGGTCGCTGGGCCCGTAGAACAACATATCATCATGTCCGCCGCCGCATGTTCCTCCGCAGCAGCTTGTTATCAAGTCGACATCGTCTTCATATGCCCAAGTCAATCCGCTAAATTCAAGCCTCCATGGTCAGGACCTCGATCCCTCTGATTTCTTTGGTCAAGATTTTATTTATTACGGACTGGAACAAGAAGCTTTCTCGGGATTGACGACAACTCACTCACAGTTTCGAGATCCGCCTCTCTCATTCGCTCCAGTCTGTATTCCTCCTCCTATCCTTCCGCTATACGATCAGAATCCGGACTGGATGGGGAATCCTGCTCCGGGTGTCAATAATTGGTCCTCGTGGGGTCTAAATCCCAATGAGAATGTGTTTGGGGACATGATGTCCCAAAGATCAATGAACAATACTGTTTTCATGAAGCAGCCCGCGTCTTCTTCTCAGCAGTTCTTCGACAACCCAAGTACAGCTCCCGGTCCTGGTCTGGGTCCATCAGAGACTAGCTCAAAATCTCGATCCGAGATCTCTTCTGTATCGAATGATTCTCCTGAGAATCGCTTACTCGAAGATGAACTCCTCAGCTTCGATACCACAGACTCCGTTAATCCAATCGATGCATCTTCCTCCAAGTCTCCCGCCAATCGTAAACCTTCTCTCTCAGACAACAACTCGACCCGAGTTAAGAAACGCACTCTCAACACTTTAGCTGCCAGGCGCTACAGACAGAAACGCGTCGACCAGATGACTGGATTGGAGGTCACATTGAAAGAAACTGAGACTGAACGGGACGAGCTGAAGATCAAAGTTGCCAGACTGGAAGCGGAGGTTGAGGTTCTGAGAAAGTTGGTCGGTTCTGGAAGTGGGCAGCGCTCATCAGAGAAGAGTTAGCATAGTGTTCAGATCGGTGTATATTCATGATTGAATGGGCTTGAGAGCAATGTTCAGACGATGTCGGTTGCTGGTCATCGTGGAGTTCAGATCGGCAAAATTGGTTTCTTCATTTCGCTCTATTGATGGGGATCGCGGACATTTGGATTTGCTTACACTTAGTGATTTTTTTCTTTTTATGTTGGGAGTTGTTCGGACTTTGCTTTGCTTCATTGCATTTACATTCTACATTCTATCTGGTTCAATATATACTGCGCTCGTTCGCATCTCGGTCTCACCAAATCTATTCCATCGCTGTTCTCACAATGAGTCGACTTGTGTCCTACTCGGGACCCCAGACAAACCCCCAAGAAGGCAAGAGATTGTCCGAGTTCCATTACACTAGGTCTGACATTCGGGTTTATTCACGTCGACTAATGCGTTCGCTTCTCCAACTTTCCCGACACTGCACAGTGCGTACTCGCACATGGGAAGGGATGGCAAAGTCAATCCTAAACTCGACTTCTGCATTTACCGAGCGATCCAACCATATCAAATCAAGATCCGTTTCTGCGCAGAAGTTTATGTAAGCGCGGCATCATATCTAATAGCAAATATGATGAACATGCAGCGTAGAGTTCACGAGTTAGCCATAAGTGGTATAGCTTGTTATGAGCGAGCATGAGTCATTCTCGCTCATTTTCGTATTAAGTCGGGAGTGGGGCTAG
This sequence comes from Phialocephala sp. D728, assembly GCA_003988865.1. NCBI lineage: Eukaryota > Fungi > Ascomycota > Leotiomycetes > Helotiales > Mollisiaceae > Phialocephala > Phialocephala sp. D728. The sequence goes on from QYAJ01000119.1 coordinate 155,057, forward strand.
ACCCACTACCCCTGAAAATTAGCCGAAGCGAACTGAAAGGGACTTGGATCAGGATGGGTATTCTCGTTCTTGCTCTCTTGAGATCGAGAACTTCCGTAGATACCTCATGCAAACTTTTCTTCGCCAATGTCATGAACGGCTTTGTGTTATTCTTCTTTGCTCTTTTCATTCTTACCTAAGTTTAGCAGCCATAATCTACCTCAGTGACGTCTTGATGTTTCAATTATAGGGCTCAAACCTGGCATGCGTCGGTCCACAGCAATACTTCAAAGCTCGATGCATACACTATTGTGAATTGAAACAGCAGAGTTTGCATCGAAGCTTGATAACCATGCAAAAACGAATACATAGCGGTATGGTAGCTATATGGTTTACACCATTCCTCCCCTTTCACCCCCTGACTTGCTTAATACGGAGCTTTCAAAAGTGCCGCAGCCGCCGCATCATCATTAACCAAACTTCAACCACGCACTGGAGCTGACGTCAACCTTGGTCTCCAAGTAGCGTTGGGTCAGCTTGGACCCAGAGAACCATTGAAATCTCTGCTGTTGGTGGGGTCTTACTACACTTACCGCTTTTTTGATCGTGGAGAATAGACATGGTTGTGGATCGCCATTTCCGACTAGCATTCACTCACATTTGGCCTCGGAACGGAGAATCAGAGTATTGAGAATGACTAACAGAACCTCATCCCGCGTGGCGAGCAGCGAAAAGCCCCAGACCAGTCACATCAAACCACCCAGATTTCCACCTAAGATAACGATGGACTTGTGCAAAAGCAGAACCATGGCAGAATTAGAAGGTAAGATTTATGCACTTAAAACGTGCATGCGTTGAGTATGCTGCGTGGCGTAGGGGAAGGCGTGATTGGAGGGAGAGCGTCACGACGAAGTTGACAGTGATATGGAGTACATGGGTGATTGAGTGAACAAAGGGGAGTTAACTCGAGACAGAGATGAGTCGAACCTCAGCTGGATGGGCACAGCAAGCTCAAGTGATGTAAAGCGAGTGAAGCAAGATGTCTGTCAACCACGAATTCAGCGAAAATCACCACGAATAGTTGTCCGTCCCGAATATACATGAGGACTTGGCTCTTCAACGCGTGCGCAGTAGAAGGCCCTCCATTCACTGACCTTACAGCCAGGCGCCAGGCTCGGAGTGCCAACGCCGGTACCAACGTGGAACCCATTACAGCTTCAATGAAACGAATGTTCTAGATTGCCAGACGAAGCAGTATTATTTTATACCATGTGGGGTGTTCGGGAGGAACACGGCAAGGCCCAGGTGGAACCAATGCATTTGGTATCATAGTGGGATCGATCCCAGGTTCGTGCCTGGATTCCTGGTCTTCGGTAAGACAGAAACATTCTTTTCAGACAATCGACCGGCAGATATAGCATGATCCGAATGTAAATAAATTTGCCACTGCTGCTCACACGGGAATTTCGGTTTGTAGGAATAATCCATTGGGCACGCTTGGCAATTAGTAGAGATGTACTATAATAGAAGGGATTCGAGTACACCACGAAAGAATAAGGAATAAATGAAGTTATAGCTCTAATCTAACTCAAATTCTTAAGTTAGAATGAGCTCAAAAAAATCTTATTGATGCCAATCAAACCCGTAAGGTCCAGTGGGAGAACCCGATGGTGATATGAATAAGAATCGGTGCCAGATGCAATTCAGTTCTAAAAAAAAAAGAAGAAAAAAACATTGGCTTAGTTTGTAGAAGAAGAAAAGGACAGCAGTTCATAACCGTGCTTAGTCTATCTCAAGCTCTACTGCATCACAAAGCAACGGCCAACACCCTCACTACCGAGGTCACTGAGGCTTGCTTCCTTCCTGACTCGTGATATCACAAAGATGTTGGCTCCATGGCAACGAGAAGATGAAGCAAGTGACCAATTGCTAGTGATTAGGTTTGTCGTATCGCACCTTGCTATGCATATGCAGAATTACTTAATATTCCGAATAGAGAATTGATCCCACTGCAGAGACTCCGCTTCCGCTCCACTGTCGGTAGCCCTTACCCCTAAATGCAATGGAGAATATGATCGCTAAATTTCACCCCTGCATGCAACTGAGAAACAGAAGCGCGGGATGTTCTAGTGCTCTCAACATAGGACAGTGAGAAACGGTTGGCACTTTCAATGATAACCAGTGAACTAATGACAGATTTCCTGACATCTAGCAATCCAACAACTCTGAGCCTCTGAGTGCTTATACAAACCTCGGTATCTCGATGAATCAGAGTCTTCACCCCGTGTGATGGCATCCGCACGTTCGGTTTACTGCATTGCCCGGGCATGCATCTGCGCAAGCGTTGCTGTTCAACAGTCAGAGGCGAATGACTTTTCACGGAAACAGAAATGGAAGTAGATGCGCGCCATCCAATAGTGGATGCAGAGGTATTGACGTGGGTCGATGGCAAAATGTTTTGGCTCCTCTGTTTGCTGTACCACGGACTAATACTCATGTATTTCTCGGTGGTCCTTCGAAACCCTTCAAACCCGACCGCTTTCATCTCTCCAAATGTTTCCAACAGAGCTCGTCGACTTCGCCTTCGAACTTATTCGCCTCATCGCTAGTTGTGAGCGATTTTAGTCCCCTCGTAATTTTCTTTCTTCAAAATCACATGAAATCGAGCTTTCCCTCATTCGAAGCGTTTCGTCTCGTCGTGTCTCCTTTGAATGAGGTTCCCCATGATTCCTTGTCAATGGCATTCACAATGACTGGTCTTGCTTTACGTATAACTTGCACCCTTCCTCAAGCGTGCCACTCTCTCTGCAGCACCAAAAGCAGCATGTTCCTCTCCATTCTCATGTTCAATACCACCAAATCTCAATCTGACTCGATCCATCTTCTTGTCATGTGGCAAAGCTCCCAATGAGTTTCCCTTTGACAATCTGTCCAGCTCGTGGTTTCTTGTAGTTGCGATAATGGATGAGAACGAGGTACTGTGTATCACGCCATTTCTGAAGAATGCGTACAGCCCCAGCGTGAGACCGAAAAGCGTGAAAAGGAGACCTAGACCGTAAGATAAGAAGAGGGCAAAGGGATTGTAACGGTAGACGTTGCGGGACGGGAAAAAGAGGACGTCCGCTGACGTTGAGTTTGGGGTCCTGCATTGTTTTCAGTCAGTTGGAATGTTCGGATCTCGGTGAAATTTAAAGAAGAGATCTTACATCAGTTCCGGAGAAGTCATCATGCTGATGGTGATGTTGGTTGCAAGATCTTCAATTGCCCTATCAAGTGTTCTGTTGCGACACATCCAAGCCGGCTTTGTGAAGAGGCTGTAAGGATATATTCCGTGATATCTGTCCAGATGGAGCGATTCGGCAGAATCACCTGAACTATTCGCAAACAAGGGATGTAAGTTGAATGAGCTTTGAGTGAAGTCATCACAAGCATCCAAACCCGTGAGCAGTATCCTACTTGATCGATCTATCATATTTTCTCGAAGTGGAGGATATGATAGCCCTTGTATTGATGTCGTGACGTTACCGCTGAGCATGTTGGTCAAGGACATGTAGACAGAGACATACGGATAGATCTCCATGTTGATTGGAAAACTGGTAGCGCCTAGAAGTGGGACGAACAGAGGCTCGAAATTTTGGAGAGGTCCATAAGAAATGGTTTGAACGCCGTTGACAAAAGTGAAGTTGACATCTCGTGTAGCGTTTCCAAGAGTACAAATTATACTTTTCTCCGAAGTCTCGACCCACAACTGTCGTGGGACGATCCGATTTTTGTAAATGAGGTCTTCACTGCTATTGGAATTGCCTGGAACAAAGTATCCAGAACTGTTGACGAAATTTGCGGGAAGTGGAACATTCCAGTTATTGTATAGATCTGGACCAAGCTTAATCTCCTGTCCAGTAGGATCGGTTTCAGCATACCAAGTGTTCAAAGTTGGATCAAATGCAGAGTAGAAGAGCATTGTCTGGCCCGCACTCCCAACATCGACCGTTGCATTATCTGCCGTAACGTTATTGTAGATGTTTTCCCCAGCCTGAACTTTGCTGTAATAGTCGAATACAGGGATTTGGGTACTATTGGCCGGTTCGCATTGCACATATGGCCCTTGAACTGGGATCGTGTAGGACGCATTGGCAGCAGGAGGGCTAAGCGGAATGATGTCCATTCCTTCTGCGGCTCGACTCCCCACGGAGAGGACTGACGGTGATGGTACCTGCCAGAATACACCCGCGCTAGTTCCGTTCAGAGGATCTTGTACCCATGAACCGACCCAATTAAAGGTGGGCATCGAAACACTGAGTTGTTGGTTGATAATTCCAGGGACTACTGTCAACGTTCCAGGTGGCAGAATTCCTGCCCAAGCCATGACCCTATCACAGATCAGCCACTCCTGCCCTACTATATGGAATTTTTCTACTTACCAGCAAGCAAGCGCCAAGAAGGTCGCCAATGTTGCGTTTCCCAGAACCTCGAAGCTGAAAAAGCCTAGAGGATCAGTGGTCAATGAGAACAGCTTGTCGAGTGTCGCTACAGTGAAAGCCTTTCCTCGAACAATTACCCAGAAATATTGATTATATGCTTTGGAATTGGCCGCGTGCAGGGTGGTGACAACCAGGACTGCGAAGATGTTTCCAATATTGTGTGCCCACTGTTGTCGTTCATTCGAACCTGCAAGACTTGCATGTAGTGAAGAGTAGTACTCGTCTTACGCGTTAAATTTCCAGTGTTAGCATACCATTGTTAGGTACTTCTAGGAATAAGATGCGTGTCGGGAAAAATCCAACTCTCGAAATAACATGAGGAAAGACTTGTATACTTACGATGGCCGATGGCGAGCCCAAGGCCGCATAATGCGAACAAAACCATATACAATGGCTGTTTGTGCCATGCTATACCCCATTCAACGAACTTTGTTGACTCCGGAGTCGTGTAAGTATGATCGGCATGGAGCTTGGGGTTGTCCTTCGGATTGATCAATGATTCCATCTCCAAGATTGGCATCGGGTTCTTTCCGGGTATGCTTGCCGTACTCTGATCGTCTCGAGAACGAGATTGTGTAGATGGAGTAGTTGGTTGGTCGACATCGTTAATGGTTACGGTTGGGTCCCGAGCGCCGGTAGCCTCTGTTGGCGATATATTTGGGTGTGATGAAGACAATACGTTCCTGAAAAGTCTGGCTTTCAATGGTCGCTTCGCCATTGCTTTGGTGCTTCGTTGAAATAGACGGGGAAAAACTTAAGTAAGCAAAGACAGTTGATAGAAAAGGTCAGAGGAGGAAACGATCACTAGGAGTCCGAGCAGTCTCATTAGACTTATACAAATATTTACCTTGGTCAACTGAGGCAAGAGGTGGTCGTAGCACCCTTGCTATGCACCACTAAACCAGAATAAGGATGGTGCGCCGTTGAAATGCTCCTGTGACAATTAGAGGTTGTCTCGTTTCGCGAGAGCTGCGAAACGACTGGCTCGCGGTACGAGAGATCTTGCGTTGGGGGCGGAAGGGAAAAGGGGCCCGGTCATCACGTGATTCATAAAGTACCACATGGTATCATAGGGTACCCTAGGGTGGTAGGTATGTCGCCACGGCAGTAATGAGATCAAGAAAATGGCACAAAAAACCATCTAAGCCTAAAAATATATGTAAGAACGGCTCAGGCACTTATCATCTCTTTGGGACGTACTGTACTGTAATTGTGACTTTATCAGAGGCTTGATTTTGGTTAACTGTGTGAGCGGATTCCCGATGCTGGTTGGACTTTTTTCCGCTCTCACATGCGAGATCAAAAGCCCAAGTTTAGGAGGGCTAGCCACCGGCTTCTGAGGAAATCAGTTCAACCAAATTAGACGTAACCTTCCTCAGTCCCCAATGGCTCCACATCTACGTTCACCTCGTATTTCTTGAAAGCCTCCTCCATCCTTATTTTCAAGTCTTCCACATTGTCAGACCCTTCTCATGCTTTTGTAACTTTATCTGGATCCACAATACAACGCAATTTAGAATATTTACGTTCTGAATAACCATGATATTGAATGTTGATTTTCAGTATTCTCAACTTTGGCAGCATCGATGGCATAAGAGAATATTGCAGGCTGGGCTTCGAGTTATCGAGTTTCGAGTTATCGATGATATCGGGGCATTATAGGCTAGATCTTGATGTTTCCGTTCTCGATCTCTACGGCCTTGACACTGCTTGAATTTGAGAACGACATCCCAGGCTCCGCCTGTCTCCTGGATCTCAGCATTATTAATCTTCAGGGGAAGATACATCAAGCTGAGCGACATTGTCTAGACTGTGGTGTCCGTATCTGACATCTTGAACTCGAATTGCTCAGAGATGATTTTGCAGTGGACAATCATCCCTACTTCTTGCATCCTTCTTGGTTCGGCCTCCAGGCTTTTGGACTTTGCTTGCTCGATGTTTTGCATCATTTTCTTCGCCCGACTAATTCCTTCCGCGACCTGGATCCAAAGTCTTTTGAGAATTTCTTCTCTTTCTCTAGCGCGATGTTTGCATTCGTCAAAAGATAATTGAAATGACAAATGGCAGGCTTCATTCGATTGATCTCCTAAGTTGCTGAGGACAATAAAATTGAGCAAAAGATATGATCTGTAAGAAACTCTCTTCCAAATGTCCAATATTCATCTCGATGTCCAAACCATCTACGTAAACTCAAAACTTCGAGTTAGTTGGCTCGCGTCTCAGTACGGACCGACATTCACATCCATAGCCTCGAAGGGCATGCAGTTCAGAATTTCAATTATCAACACGGGTTGAGTACTTTTATACCTGCCGCCGCATTCCCACCTCCCTATGTACAGTACAATATCCAACACCCTTTTCAGTAACGTCCGACCTATCCACTAACAATCCTAATCCATTTATGTCATTCTCCATAATCCATACAATGCGTGACCCAAAAAACAGAAAATCCAAATATCCTCCACTTTACAAAGCAATCTACAATTCCACTTCTTCAGGAGCTTTAACATCCTTCAACTTCTTCCCTTCAAGACCCCCAGGTGTCTTCAATCCGAAAAATACAATCATGCTTACGGCCAAGACTCCCATACTACCACATGTGTATGCAAATTCTCGTCCTGCCCACCAGTATACACTCGTGAATAGGAGAGGACCGATACCCCTTCCAAGCTGTCCCCAACTTCGCAAATTGCCTAGCTTGCCTCCTCGTTCGTCTTCACCGGCTTCGAAACTGCTGAGTGCATTGAGACCTGTGACGACAGTTGCAGTTGTAACTGCTAAGAGTGTTGTTGCAGCGTAGAGACCGGTGACGGTGTTGATCCGTGCTAGGAGGAAGAGGGCGAGGAGGCAAGACACAACCCCTATCCTGACGGAAAGTAGAGGAGAAAGACGTCTCGTCACTCCTCCTTGTAGGATGGAAGCCACTAGACCCATGAAACCGAGCAGACGTCCGTTGCGTGCGGCATTGTAGCCGAAGAGGTCGTAAGTCATGAACGGTAACGAAAATTCCATCCCAGAGAAGAATAAGATGAATGTCAGATGTGTCAGGTTAAGCAAGAAATGCGAATTTGTCCGAACGTATTTCTTTCCTGGCGTGGTAGACTCGGGAGAAACTATCTTTGAGCGAGTATCCGATCTCGTCGCCGGTTTCGTACCTCCGTTCGTAGCCACAGGTGCACCATTCAGCTTAGCCTCTGCGACTTTACTCGGCAACGTCTCCGGCAGACAATAATACAGATACAGCGTTTCCGTCACAATCAAGAACAACGAAAAGCCCGCTGCAGTTGCAAACGGATTCGCCTTCACAGAGCTAATTGTGCTAAGCCAAGCTCCCAGCGCCGGACCAAATGTAAAGCTGATACTGAAACATATGCCCACCAATGCCATTGTAGCCCCACGCTGTTTCTCGTCAGAGATATCGGTTGCGATAGCGATTGCGAGTTGGACGTTGCCTTCTGAGAGGCCGCCTACGACGCGGGAGAGGAGGAAGGTTCGGAAATCGGTTGCCATGACCCAGAGGAGGACGCTGAGGATGTTGCCAGTCATGCTGAAGAGAAGCGCAGTTCGGCGGCCGTAACGGTCGGAGAGGGTCCCGATGATAGGAGATGCGATTGCTTGGAGGAGACTGTTGCTTGTCAGATGATTGCGTGGGACTATGGAAGTTGGAAGATATACGAGAACATGCTCCCTAGAGCACCTCCCAATAGTACAATATCATATCTCGAGTCAATTGGTCTTGCAAAGGAAGCTTTGTAGGCATTGAGGTAGGTGAGGATATGTGCGAGGATGGAGGGAGATTTCGCTGCAGAGCTGAACTCGGTGGGCGCTTCGAGACTATAATATCTATCAGCACATGCTTTCAAAGCTCGAACAGTATACGCACTCTCTATAATATGCCAGCAGAGATGGAAATAGAGGTAATATAAACGTGAAGCTAATCTGCGCAACGTCAGTCCACATCCACGAATTTTCAGCGCAGCATGGGAATGAGGTGAGCATACCAAATCTAACAGCAGAGATATAAACACAACTCTCAACACCTTCTTCCTCGTCGCCGGATCCACAGGCGCAGCCATCTTTAACCTCTCTCCTTTCGTTCTCGTTCTGGTCGTTATTGTCGATCTGCCTCGATGTTCGTCCCCGGATAAAAGTTCCAAGCTCCAACCGTGTCTTTCTCTTCGTAAATATCCTTGCCCAATGTCCCTCGCAAAGTTCTGGCTTCTTCTACAATTGAAAGTCGACCTGCGAGTACGGACAATGAATAGATAACAGAAAAGACAGTAAGGCTACGGTATTACAAGGTTTCCCTGTAGCTCTTTCTCCAATCCCCAATCTCCACGTCGTCTAAAGCCTCAAACGCCTCAGTCGCTAAATTCGTCGTCACTGTCGATCCTTGCAGCGCCCCGCAAAAACGATGCCCCGATGTGGTCTAAAGTGGTTTAGCGCAGAGTTGGCATCCGTGCATGGTTCAAAGGGGCTGGAGCTTATATTTCTAACTACGATGATTGGAGGATTGGAGTCCTCGATATGCAAGCGTCGGATGCGACGATGATCCGGTTTATTTGGTGAACAGGAACGGGACTCCGCGGGAGTGTAGGTGGAGATTCATGAGGATATTTTGGGAAATGGAAGGTCCGGAGCATCCAGAGTGGTGGTTGATCTTCGGTGAGGCTTACATGAAGTGTCAGCTCAGCTCACAGGCCACGAATTTATGTGGAATCATATTACGACGCAGGCAGCTGATTGAGCAAAGCTGCGTTGGAAATGGAGGATGAGAAGGATCATGAAGCTGCATTTGATTCGCGACCATGACCTGGGATGATAAGGAATATCGAGACATGGTGAGCATATCATGTGCTTCCTTCATATCCCGGCTTGAGTCCAACCATAGTCCATCGCTGGAAGCAGAATCCCAGAGATTACCCCCAAGAGCCGTCCTTCGCAGGAACTTTGTCATCATTCTGTAAATACCACATATAACGACCGACGAGGGAACCCCAACGTCTGCAATGTAAACACAACATCTCTCGACAATCTACTTATGCTCAAGCTGGAGTCAGCGCGATCTTCACTCCGCCCCGTACTGCCGATGTGAGAGTTAGCTGTTCGAAGAGCGGGGTGTTTTCTCCTCGTGGTGCTACCGCTTTGAATGCTTGTAGGATTCTGATAATAGTGTATGAACTGTAAACTTGTCAGCGATGTACACCGTGAGGTGTAGATGTAGAAATCCAGAATCTCGAGATTCATTTTCTCCAGAGTTCGAGTACGTTGATCGATGGAAGACTCACGCTTCAGTAAGTGCAAACTGTTGTCCAATGCAAATTCGTGGCCCGCCGTTGAATGGAAGATATTGCCAACTACATGCGTCAGCCAGAAACGCTTGAAGAATGTAGGGTTGTAGAGATCCAACGTACCTTGGTCTGAAATGCTCCCATCTCTCAGGCTTGAACTCCATCGCATCTTCGCCATAAAGATCCTTCCGTCTGTGCATCACGTATACCTGATAATTGACTGACTGGCCAGCCTTGACGAAGATAGGAGACTTGCCATCCGGACCTCCACCTACAGGCAGAGTTGTATCACGGACAGCACATCGGCCGTTCGCAGGGACAATAGGTCGGAGTCGCAGAACTGTCACGATCAGTATCAAGATCAGAAAGTGGGGCAATTGGTATCATTTCACCTTCGTTCAAGGTATATTGCAGATATTTCAGACTTTTAATCTGCTCGAAAGTCGGTCGACGTGAACCCAAGGTCATTACTTCAGCCCTGAGCTTCTCAAAAACATCTGGGCGTCGTGCGAGGATATAAAACGTGTATGATAGCAGACTTGCAGTAGTATCGCGGCCAGCAAGAAGGATGTTCAACAACTCGTCTTGAATCTTCTTCTTGTCCACTCCTGTCCTTGCTAGCTCTTCCAAGAAGACGTACTTTTGACCTTCTTCGGCTTTCTTTTCCGCGTTAAAATTAGCCTTACTCAATTCGACGGCTGTCTGAACATAATTTCCCACATATTCGTGAACAAAGTTGATGGATTCGGTGTAACGTTTGTTAGGAAGCATGTTGGCCAGCTTCCCGACTCTAGCCTCTGACCCAATGATCTCCGTTGCGTAAGTGAAAGCATCAGAGAACTTTTCGCCTCTTACACTGGTCTCCCCGTCGAGCAAGACGCCAGTACTTTGTCCAAACAGGAATTCAGTTGCTGAGTCCATAGTGAGCATGAAGAACAAGGGTTGCAAGTCAACGATTGATCCATCACGAGGAAGTTTTGCGATGAGATGAGAGATGTGCTTTTCAAAAGTGTCGAGATCCTCAATCTGACTTCTCACAAAGTTCGGGCGAAGGAGAGATCTGGACCTTTCCCATTCGGATCCGTCTGTTGTAAAGATCCCATGTCCGAAGGTGGGCTGAAAAGCAGCCTTTCGACGAGGAGGGAGTTCGAAATCCTTGAACTGAGTTGCAAGGATCGCCTTGATATTTTCAGGTTCGGCAGTGCTGATTGTTTGTTCTCCAAGGAGGAGTTGAGAGTATGTGTATGTGTTCAGGTGAGCATAACGTTCACATATCTTGTCCAAGAATCCTCCACGCTTCAAAAGTCGGGCATTCTCGAAGAAAAGATCAAAACCGAAAATAGGATCCTTGTGAGGGTAATTCTTGTACGGCTTGCATCCGTTCTCACGAATGATCTTGTTGCGGCGTTGAATCCCTATCGCGTACAGCGCTAGTCGGTAGCAGATGAAGGTGCTGGCAACGCAAAACAGCACCAAGGTAGATAGAGAACGAGTTTCGAAGACAGCCATGGTGGGGATGGTGAGGGAGTATGTTGGACGAGCACTGGGCCTGCAGAATATATGGCTATGGCGGCTTGGGATACGCTTATGTTGTGACGAAATTTGGCGGATACTCCGATCAGATCTCTGGTTATAAAGTCGAGAGCTAGTCAACGCAAGTGGAATACGGCTTATGCTTTTCCTAGGCTGACTATACCCTTTGTCGCAACCACAATGCCGCAAACTAGAACAAGAAGTGAGACTTTAGTGTAAAAGGAGAGAGTCGAGTTTAAGTAACAGCGGCGAAATAAGCTTTCGTGCAAGAAATGGGCCTGCCAAGGTCTAGCTGAGGGGTCCGGAAGCTGGCAAGCGGCAGTACTCGAAGCCGCTACACCATGTAACCGCTACTTAGGAGGTGTCAGCAGGAATCCCCGAAACCATGTTCGCATTGCGGGGATCGTCGCTCAAATTGCGGAAGTTGTGTTACACTTGCACCGTCGGCATTGGTCTGTAGCCATTTAACAGACCTTGTTCGTACATTGGAGCATACGAGAGCCAATGACCTCGAGCGTACCTTGCAGGCGCAAAGTGCGCTCGATGTGGCAACCGCCCCAGTAAAGAGGACATCCGAGGCAAAGAGTTTCACGTGGAAGAAACATGTATGCTGATGCTGACTTCGTTGCCGCCCGTGAAGGCCGTCTACCTGTACGTGTGAAGCGCCGCCTTCTGTCGCGGCAGCAGATACAGGTGCTACTCTAGCCGACGATATTATCTTGAGTTGTACTCACAACTGGGCAATAGAGAGTGCTTTAGTCTACCCAATTCACCTATCACTAGCATAAGTGATAGAGCAACGGTTAAGCGGTTTGAGGAACGAATATAGAAGTCCTGAGGTACCTGCCAGAACGAGACATTATGCGAGGAAGCTGCGGCTGGTCGGGCATCGCGCCGTTGGCGTGTATTCGAGTACTCGAGTCAGATCTAAGCATATGCTCGTCAGACCGTATCAGTTTCGAATAAAGGTATGTCCGAAAACCTGGTTCTGGAAAGCAGTTCGCCGCAGCGGACCTACAATCGCGAATGCGATCGCGTCGGCGACCAGACGGTAGCCGAGGCGTCCAGGAGTTATATCATGAATCTCACATCAGCACGGAGATATCCTGATAGGGACCTTTTTCGAGTTGGCGGTCGATGGCGGTCGATGTAACGTGTCGCTGATCAATGTTGGTCGTGACGTTGGACTTTACATGAGGCTGTGAGGTCCTTTGGGGGCCGCGGATTATTGATGCATGTCGTATTGGTCCGCGGCAATTCGTGAGGCTTCACAATTTCCCAAAACGGAAATTCTCATGTTATTAGCTGACATCTTTGGGAAGTCGCAACATTTTCGAATCAGATGAGATCCCAATCAATCCGGCTCCAAACTTATTGGTATCGAATACAAAGAGTCAACATTTCACACTTGATCCTTTTTGTGGTATATTTCGAGCAACTTTTACAACAACTCCAATTCTCTCACTTGATTTCCTCCTCCATGTTCAGTCAACGTTGAATTTGAGAAGTCGTTAGAGACCCATTATAGGTACTCATCATCCAGCCTTCCACAGAATACATCTGCCTGTGACGTCATGCACACATCGCAAAAACAGTTTCATCCGGTTGACATCAAATAAATTTGCATGACATGCTTTGTTACGAACCCAATACAAGAGGTCGATATCTATGGAAATCGTTTGGAATGGTGGGACTTCTCTGGCAATTGTTGTAGTAGGAGTTGTGGTCAGGGTTTATGTGAAGATGAAGGTTGATGAGCTGCAGCTCTAGATAATTATACTGGTATATAATGTGATGAGTCGCTGCAGAATATATAGGATCGACTACACGGATGAGCAGCGTGATGCCAAATTCCCTGTATACAGAAACTTCTTTGCACCGGACAGCTCAACTTAGATCTTGCTCTCCTTTCCTGCTTGTGGTGGCGGCAACGCCCAACCCTCGAAGAAGCTCACCAGACCCTGATGATCATCAAGAGAGGTGACCAGCGACACATCTAAACAATATCAGCATTATGTAGATCGAAGACGAGAGACAGTGATTTTCACTAACATTGATCAGGTCGTACGACCGCCACAGCACCCTCGTTGACATCAACTCCATACTTTTGGTACGCGTGACCGTGGCCTGAGTTGTAGCTTTCATCATCGACGAATGATTTGTGTAGATCTAGATGTACTCGTGAGTATCTCGTCTCTGGAGAGTAAGTGAGAGGAGTGATGCATACCCCTCATTTTCCACTTTCCAGTCGTGGGCCAGAAATAATCAGGGATCTGTTCTTGCTCCATTTTCACCCGTTCTCCGTGAAAGACGACAATCGGCTCGATGAAGCTGTCGATGTCTTGATCTGGTAACGTGAAGCGATGAACAGGTCCGTCTTTCGAGGAGAGAGATTGTGCCAGCTGCAATGCAAAGCGTCAGCTTGTCCATCTCCACCCTAGATGTTAGCCTACCTTGTTTAATTTCGCTGCACACTTCTCATTCCTCAAGTCGCCAGCGAAAATGATAACTCTCCACCTTCCATCAGCTGGTAAAGCTTTAATGAGCTGCATCGCTTTCGCGTCACAGAATCTCACGACTTGCGCACTAGGAAATCTCATTCCGACGGTCAATCCCGTAGCTAGTTCTTGTTTACTTCTCGCTGCGGAAGTGATGACCGAGTCATCATATTTGGCTGTCAAACCAGCAGTATACTTACCTGCTTTGATGAATTGCTCGCTGAAGTATTCTGGGCTATGACCATCCGGACCGCCGTATTTGGAGGCGAAGATTTTAGTCCAAGAGCGATCGAATTCTATCAAGTCTGCTGCGATCTTCTCACGCTCGAGATTATACGTTTTGAGGAGTTCTGGACTGGCCTAGAAACTGGTTTGAGCTTGGAAGGTCAACCGAGTCGTGAAGTTGGGACTTACTTGTCCTTGTAAAACAGCAGCAAGCTTCCAGCCCATGTTGTATCCATCTTGAAGGCTAACATTCATTCCTTGCCCTGCTTTTGGAGAGTGGGTGTGGCACGCGTCTCCAGTTAGGAAAACGCGATTGTCTTTTGAGAAGTGGTCCGCTAGGCGCTGTCCGATCGCGTATGCAGACCACCAAAATGTGTCTGAGATCTCCATCTTGAACGGATGGAAGATTTGCTGAGCAGCACCGTGAAGTTCTTGAAGTTTGACATCTTTCGCGATAGTGCCTGCTGGGAGTTGGATATAGAAGCGGACAAGAGAACCTCCTTCTCTTGGGATGATCTGTATGGAGATTGGTATTCATGTAGGGCAAGAAATGAGAGAGGTTTCCTTACGAGAAGATTCCCAGTATTTGAATGAATAGCAGCTTTCTTTCTAATATCAGGGAAGTTTGTTCGAGGGTAGACATCCATGACTCCCCATACAGCATCCGTGCTATCGCCGACCATTTTGTATCCGAGAGATCTACGCACAGAGCTATGAGCACCGTCGCATCCCTAGCGTACGTCAGCATGAATTTTCATGTCTAACAAGATTTTGAAGAGTGGAGTCCGAAACAACTCGAGACGCCACAGCTCCATGCCGATAGTCCAGAAGTTGAAGTGTAGATTGCAGGATGAAACCAGGATACCAGACGCTGCAGGGAAACTATCACAACTGACCAATGCATATCTGGCCTTGAAGACCTCTTCCACGCCATCTTTCTCTGCAGTCACGATTACAGGATAAGGATCGCTATCCGTCCCATCAACCGAAACTCCCTTGACGACATATCCATAATCGACTGTCTGCCCATTCCACCGATGCATAGCATCCAACAAGAATCTATTCATAATAGCTTGGTTCAAGATAACATGAGGCTGATGAGAAAGCCCTGGCATCGTATCTGCTGTCCGGCTTGTTCGAACCAGGTTCCCTTTCTCATCTCCTGCCCAGAAAACTACTTCGAGGACGTGAAATGCTGACTTCAGAAGATCTTCTGAAAGGCCGAAGCTCTCGTAAACTTCCACTGTTCGACATTGAACGCCATCAGCTTGGCCCATTTGCATGGGCCCTGAATTCTTTTCCAGGATCTTGCACTTGACACCAAGTCGTGACAGCCATACAGCAGTACATAATCCAGCTGAGCCACTACCACAAATCACAACATCTACGTGCTGGATCATTGTAGGAGTAGCAAGAGTGTACGTGCAATCTCAAGTTCAGAGAAAAACAATGTTGCCGTTTTGTAGCACCGAAGAAGTCTGATGAAGTAGTAGTATCTGACGGTGTTGTCCAGTGCACGTGACGGTCAAAGACGGACCAGATGAGGTGAAGGCTGTATCGTCGGTGGGGCCGGATATGTGATGAACAATTGAACCAATTTAGGCCAGGCAGTAGATGCGTAGTGGCAGCTTCAAATTTCCGATGTAAGCTGGGGAAATCAAAGTCTACACAACTCTCAACACTTTCCGCTAGGCTAGAACACAAAGCCTGTCAGTGATGTGTACCCGTTAGACCAACAGCGGTAGTGAAACCAGTTCATAACTATGAGCAGCATCTTGACAACCTAAGATGCCGGGTTACGTCCCGTATTGCGGGGTATTCATAGCTCGGAACCGCGGCTAGCCATAACGGTCGGATCGGACTCCCGTTCCGATGTGCAATTAGAAAGGACGGTCCTGGATGTCTGCAGAAACTGTATGCAAATTGGATCTCTAGAGCCCACTCATCACCACTAGATATGACTTCATTCTCAGGTGATAATTTCCCCCCAAAAAACCCGTTTTGAGCATGAATTTATCACCAAGATACTCAAAAGACAGCATGTCTTGGGGGGATTCTGCGACTCGCAGACGTCGAAACTCATCTCATCGAAAACATTAGCCGCTTAAAGATTGTCTTGTCCATGACTATACTAGACTGATGATGGTCTGGTTGTCCATCTGTGGTTGGATCTGTGACACGCATGTAGAAGTTGCCGTATGGTTCTGCCGAAGCTGCAGGAGAAGATAAAATTCTCTCTTGGAGCATGTCTCGCAGTTTTGGAACACTCCCTGGGCCGATACGCTAGGAAAAGTCGAGATCTGATTGGGGGATCTTGGCATACCAGATGCGGCACACACGGAAGCCACATGCCATAAGTCATCGAGATGGGATTTAAGGGAAGGCTTTCTGATGAAGCCAGCTTCGGGACATAATTGATGCTTCACCTGATATCCATCTGCAGGTAGAAACCCCTCAATTGCAGCTCGCCCGCCGAAAGATTCTTCCACTGGTTTGGCCCGTCCTCGCGCTGATGATACGATATGATGTTGATATCAAGAAAATTTCTCGTCTTCGGGTAACCGAGTTCCACTGTCAATGCACACCCCCACCAAATGCACACCCCAAAAATTCAACACCACCACTACTTGAAAAATTAATTATTAATTAACTATATAAGATAAAATCTTCATATAATGGATATAATATCGCATTACTCTATAGATTGATGTATTATCATTAGTTTTGCTATTGTCTATGACGTTATAGCAAAATTATCTATCTTTCCCTCCTAGTTATATAATTCACTACCACTTTCTGCATACCTACCTTCTCTACTTCTACCACTTTATGGGAGCCCAAACTCTTTAGTAACGAGCTTCCTAGCCTCAATATTACTATTCGAGAAAGTTTGGCATTCTTTGCAGTCTTTTCGACCTCCCTAGCCTCCTTTTTAGCTGCCTTAGCTTCTTTAACTTCTCGCTTTTTGGCCTTCGCTTTCACTTGCCGGTCCACTGCTCGTTGCTCTGCCCTTTGCTTTACTTTCAACTTCTTCTCTTGCGCTATTAAAGCTTTCTTAACTTCTTTATTAATCGCATTTTACTGTTTTTTAGCCTCTTTCTCTTCTTTTTCTTTTAGAAGATTATCCTCCTTCTATTTTTGGAAATTAAATGCCGCTTTAATTTCTATATTTGAGAAGAACTAACCACTTTCATTTGCCTCTTTTCCTAGCAAATTAAGCTTCTTTCCTCTCTGTCTCTTCTTCTTTTCAATATTTAAAGCTTCCTTTAAACTAATTGCTCTAAAATTAGCAATTTCGCGTTTCGCAGCGGCCTTTTCGGCTGCCTTGAATAGCTTGCGCACTATGATCTTATTCGGGTTCTTCCAGTAATCTTGCTTGAAACGACGAAATGCAGTAGCTTTATAAAGTGTAGGAGGTTCTTTTGCGCCTTGTCTAGCTTCCTCATTTTGCTTTAAGGGCGGGGGACGCGTTTTAATTTGGTCCAAGACTTTGGCGGGGTTATATAGGCGTATCCCAGTTTTCACCTATACTAATAATATATTCTCTTCCGTCAACGCTAACTCCTAGGTCTCTTTGAAAAGATTGTAAAACAATCTTTTAGATATGCCGCAAAGTCTATCACTTTTGTGGAGAAGTGAATTGACGAGTTTCGAGTACTGGGTAGAGAGGGGGAGGAAACAGCCTATATCTAGGGGTTGAAGTTTGTGAGTGCTATGGGGAGGAAAAATTAATAAACAAATCCTACGCCTATCGCACTCTTCTAAAAACGCTATATTTACGTAACTAGAGTGCCCGTCCACGATAAGAAGTCTCTTTCCTCTTCCTACTTTAGCTTTAGTGGCAGAGTCGAAGACTTTAGTCAAATAGTTCAGCCCAAACTTATTACTCGACCACCCATTTTCTAATGCAGCGAAGTAAACTATATCGTCCCCTATATCTTAGGTCCACGTATTTTGTAGTGCGTTAGTTTTGCCTTTATAAATAAGGGCGGGAGGCAATTTAGTGCCGTCGGCGTATATTGTAGCTAATAAATTGATAAACTCTCTAGACCTATCTTGTCTAGCTAACTTAACTTTTCCACTTTCGTACGCGTCTCTAGTCATAATACGCTTAACAGATTGATAGAGACCAATTAGGAAACCCTTTTCATCCCAGTTATAGATATTCTCTATAGAAATGGAGTGTTGGTTGATGGCGTTTTTAAGCTAAGTGGGGTAGTGGGGACATTAGCCTAAAATCTTAGATAAAATGAATAAAATCAACTACATTATCAAATCGACGGCTTACTAGCTTAAAAAACTTAGCAATCATAGGTCTATACTCTGCTTTGACTCTTAAGTTGTCAATATTCCTCAGATATAATGATTTGAGGCGATGCTTATAGCGCGCCACGAAGCGGGCGGTCCAGTTCTTGTGCACCTCCCTCCCAATGATCTCCTTAGCTAAATTCTTGACAATTTGAGTGGTAGGAGGCAAGCCACGAACTGTAAGCTTGTTTATCTGACTTATCAAAGCCTCTTCTTAAGTTCTTGTTAATAGGGCGTGGTACAGGTAGGTGGCCTCCCGCCTGGAGACAGTTTTGCCTATATGCCGGCGCATA
>QYAJ01000120.1:0-104486 GCA_003988865.1 Phialocephala sp. D728
CAAGGGCCTGGCAGCCACCGTATCCCCTTCGTACGACAGCCCAGCCGAGGCCTAGCCTCGAGCTCCTAGGGGCCTGACCCTTTACATTACCCCCCTCCTCCCTTTTTCTCCCTCCCCCGTATCACTGCCGGTTCCTTTTCGATCTTTTCTTCCGTATGCCCGTACGGCCCTTTAGCGGTACGTGACCTTCCCGCTTTCGAACTTCCCACTATTCTAAAGTAATTAAATCCTTGACGAATTCCCATGGTTTTTAAGTAGGCTTTTTATAGCTAATCTATTTAATTAGGTATAAGTCGAAGCCTCCTCGGCCTCGTTTTTAATCCCTGATTTCGTCGATATTATATTCTTAGTCGTCGTTAACTCGCAACTTAATCGAGTGTGGTTCGGTCACTACTTGGCCTTTTAGCGGCTCGTTGACTAGCTTTAGTAATCGTGTGGAAAAGACGTCGTGGCGACCTAGGGGGACGTCTAGCCTATACGTATGCGAGCTGTATACTTCTCGTATAGTATATTTTGCGTACCGCTGGTTAAGCTTCTTGCTTAGGCGTTCCGTAACGATATTTTCCAAGCTTAGCCAAACCTTGTCTTCTACTTTATAAGCCGGGGCCTGGTCTCTCCTCCGGTTCGTGGCCGACTCCTGAGCTTCCTATGCTGCTGCTATAAAGGCTTCTGCTATGTCTCGTACGTCCTTCAGCTTGCGGAATACGGCGTTAGCTCTTAAAATAAAGAAGTCTCGGGTACGATTCGGCTCTATTTCGAGGCTAAATTGCAACACTTTTTAATTCCAACTGTAGGTTATAAAAAAAGGCGCTACTTTTGTAGCGGAGGCATTTCGGCCATTAATTGCCTTTACCGCTATTGGCAAATAGTCTGCCCAATCGTTCTAGGCCCAATTAACTAGCTTCTTTAGTATTGTCTCGACTACTTTATTCGCCCGTTTTGTAGACTCGTTAGTCTCGGGCGAGAAAGAGGTGCTAAGTCGGCGTTGTATTTGAAGCAAATCGCATAACCTTTTTTAAAACGCGTTTGTAAACTATATTTCTCGATTTAAAATAATAGCTTAAGGCAAATAGTAGTAAGGATAGTACTTAGTTAGAAACTATTTCGCTATTGTTTCGGCTTCAATGTCTTCCAGGCCCTTCGCCATTACTCCTTTGCTTAAGCGATTTGTAAGTACTACTATATTCATATACCTTTTCGATAAAAAAAGGTTTATAATAAAGTCTATAAATAATTCGAATTAAACTCGGCTTAATATCAAAAGTAGCTTAAAGAAGCCTTATTTTTTCGATCTTTAAACTTTATTACTACTATAGTTATTATAAACTTTAATAAATTGCCGTATTTTCCTCGATATCCTTAGCTAAAAGAATTGGCGAGCTATTATTACATATATAGATTCTCGTTTAAAATGGACGTATATTAAAAAGTTATATATTTTCTAAAGTATTTTTATTTTTATATTTCCCCTCGAAAGGATCTAAATACGGCCTTAGTATATTAGCTTATTATTTGCGAATACTTCGCATTTAGCTATTAATACTTTTAATCGTAAGCTTAGTGGGAATCGTTGCTTTTAGTCTCGTACGACTTTTAAAATTCGAGTATATTTAAAATCGCTTCGAACAACTTTCGGCCAATCTTTAAATAAAGCCGATATAGCATTTACTTTTTTTTCGTTATTTTTTATTCGAGGGCGACTCGTCCCCGCTACTATTACTCCTCCCTTTCCTATCTATTCTAGCTTAATTAACTATATATTCCTTTTTTGCAATTTATCGTCGCTTACTTTTTTAGGCAAGTCCTAATCCCTCTTTAATAAAGTATCTACCCGGCCGTTATCCACGCCTAAAACGTGGATAATTCGAAAATTATATCGTTTTATTTACTATTCGATTAGCTTTTGTATAATTATAAAGTATTGTAAATTTTTGTAATTCGAATAGATTTCGAACTTTTTTAAACTTTTAAGCTTCGTATTAAACTTTTTAAAGCTTTATACGATTACAAGCATTTCTTTATCGTAGATTTTGTAGTTATATTTAATTACGTTTAACTTTCGAGAATAGAACGAATAAAGTATGAATAAGCCATTAATATTAGTTTGCAAAAGAGTACCTTCGATATATTACTCTAACGAGTTAATCTTAACTTGTATTTCCTTCTCGTAGTCAAAAGAAGCTAAAGCTGGCTTTATTAAGAAAATCCTCTTTAGTTATTTAAAGGCCTCGTTTGCTTAAATTAACTATAAAAAAGTCGTGTCCTTACGAGTAAATTCGATTAATAGCCGAATTAGATCCGAATAATAGCTTATAAACCTTCGATAAAAATTGGTAAATTTTAGGAATTTTTGTACGCCCTTTATAATCGTTAGCGCTTTTTATTTTTAAATAGCCTTAATCTTCTCGAGGTCCATTCGAATGCCCTTCCTTGCTTCGATAATAAAGCCTAAGTATTTGGTTAACTTAACTTTAAATTCGCACTTCTTAATATTACATTATAGGCCAGCCGCTTGGAGCCTTTTCAAAACCTTTTTAATATATTTTCGATATTCTTTCTAAAACTTCGAAAAGATAATAATATTATTAATATAAATCGAGTAGAAATCGTTTAAAATATCTTTTAGCATCCAATTAATATAGCGTTAGAAAATGCTTAAAGCGTTCGCTAAGTTAAAGAGTGTAATAAGCTATTTGTATAAGCCGAACCTGCTTCGAAACGTTATTTTTCATTTATTACTTTTTGCAATTCGTATCCGATAAAAAGCTATTATTACGTTTAGCTTTATAAATTACTTAGCTCCGGTGAGGTTCCGAAGCGTTTCTTGGATTAGCGGCAGCGGGTAACGGTCTTTACAAGTTAATTTGTTTAAAGCTTTATAATCGATATAGAATTTGAGGCTCTCTCTCGGCTTCCGTACGAATAGTATCGAAGTCGTTACGGAGCTATTATTAACCCGTATAAACCCTTTATTGAGTAGTTTAATAAACGTTTTCTATAAAATAAGGAGTTTATTTTTAGATATCTCGTATATTAGGCCCTAAGGCATTTCTAATATAGTTCCGTCCTCCCTTCGCTTTAGTTCGATTGCGTGATCGACTCCTTTACTTTTATATAAAGGTAGCTTGTTTATATCGTCTCGATTAAATATCGATAAGTATTCGAGTAAGTAAGGAGGCAACTTCGTACGAGAATTTAAGTAAATTTTTAAACGTAATACTTTATCGATGTCTCGTATCGTAGCCGAGAATATTTATACTTTGCCTTCCTTTTAGTTCTTTACTATATACCACGTAGTAGTTAATATAAGTTA
The DNA here is from genome assembly GCA_003988865.1 of Phialocephala sp. D728. NCBI lineage: Eukaryota > Fungi > Ascomycota > Leotiomycetes > Helotiales > Mollisiaceae > Phialocephala > Phialocephala sp. D728. The sequence continues at coordinate 3,314 of QYAJ01000120.1, forward strand.
GGCCGGCTTAATACTTTTTAATTTTCGATTCGCCGTAATCTTCGTACGTACGACTATTGTAAATAGCTTATCGTTTATTTTATTCTTTTTATTTTTCCGATCCCAATACTACCTCGATTTACATTTAATTCGTAATCGTTTCCCTTTTTTATTAATTTTAATATTTTTTTTTCTAATTTAGAGTATATTTAAAAATATGTCGTACCTTTTTAAAGAAATAATATAAAACTATACTTTTTTTTAGTAATTTTTAAAATTAATATTGGCTACAATTATTTTTTAAATAAATCGTTTAGCTTTTTTATCGTTAAACGCTTTTATTTAAAAGGATTTAATTTATATATGCTTTAAGTTTAATCTCGTAATATAAGCGGAGTTACAAAATCTATAATATAAATATCTAATATTTATTATAATTTTAGTAAAAAAGTTGTAATTAACTAAAGCAAATATAATTATAAATTCGTAGTGCATATTTTTTTTGAACTTTCCCCACTTCTCTTATAAAGCCTTCAACTTCCCTCTATTTTATACGCGATTCTATATAAAGCCTACTCGTTTCCCGAGCCCGATTTAAAATTAGAATTTAATTCTTTAATTTTTTTATCCTATCTGGTGGCTTTACGGACCCGTTTCGATGCTTGTTCGAAGGCAGTAGCGGCCGCCCTAAGCCTTTTCGGCTGGAGTGATGGCTTTTTCGCAGGGCCTAAGGGGCACTTGGCAATAAAATGGCTGGCATCGCTATATCGAAGATATTCGTTCGCCGTACGGCGTTATTTTAGTATCTCCTTTAATATTTATTTAGCTAAAGTCCTTAACCTATCGTTCGGCGATCGATTCGGGCCTAATCCGTACGTGACTCGAGATGTGGGTTTCTAATCTATTTCGCCGCCTCGTTCTAACTCGCTATAAGACTTGGCCTATATTTTATACTTGCTATCGAGTTAGTCTAATTCCGTAAAGTTGTCGAATATCTTTCGTAATTAATTAACGAAGTTTTCGTATTTAGTAAGCTTTTCGATAGTTATTAATTTCTTTTTAATTTTTTTGAAAATTATTAATTATAAATAACTTTTTCGAACTTTATTCGAAAACTTTTACTTTTTTACTTTTAATAGCTTTTGCTCGAATTTTTATAGGAATTTTTAAAAAGACTAGCTTCTTTGCTTTTTGGAGTTAATTTATTTTAAAGCTTTTTAAATACTTTAGAAATTATTAAACGTTACGTTTAATTAAATAAAGAAGTTCTCGATTTTGAGGGGTTTTTGCTTCGTTTCGGCTAAAGCTAGCTATAGGAAAATCCGTTTAAATGCCTTACTTGCAAAATATTCGTAATCGTACTATACCTTTTTTATCTCCCCTCTAATAGTTTCCAAATCGATTTTAAATTTGATTTAAAAGTAACTTTTAAATACTAGGTACGCCGTATAATTTTATCCGTCGAACTTATTCGAGTGGAATAAAAAATGTTTAGGCTTTCGATTCTTTATCGATTCGCCCTTATGCCGTTCTATTTATTATAGTATTTGTATCGCAAATGGTTCGGATATAGTAAGCGTACGAAAAATAGCCCAAATATCATTTAGGCTTTGTAGCAGCTGAGCATTAATCTCCTATTATTGGCGGTATTATTTTTATACCCATTCCCTATTTATAGTTTGCTTTTAAGGCCCCGAATCGCCTCTGTTTATAGTGTCCATTTGTAGCTCTATTATTTTGTTTATCTTTGCACCTCTTTTTAATTCGTAAGCGAATCGGTATCATTTCGATACTATTCCGGTATTTGATTTTATAAATTCTATTTTAATATTTGATTTTATAGATTTCGTTTTAATATTTAATTCTATAAATCCCGTTTTAATATTTAATTCTATAGATCCCGTTTTAATATTTAATCTTATAAATTCCGTTTTAATAACCTCCCTTTAGTATAAATCTCGGTGTCCTTCGAGTCGTGATTAGATCGATATATATACGGCGTCGTTCCGTAAACTATTCGTGAAAGGATTGAGTTTAAAATGTAATAAGCTGAATTATTTAAATAACTTAAAGTGCAATCGCAATATACTATTATTAAACTCGATATAGAATTAAAGTAAGCTCGGTGCTGAATCGGACTATAGTTTTGATTAGCGGATATAAAGAGTTATTATAGCAACTTTTTAATAGTTACTTGACTACCACTTGGCCAAGGGCCTGGCAGCCACCGTATCCCCTTCGTACGACAGCCCAGCCGAGGCCTAGCCTCGAGCTCCCAGGGGCCTGACCCCTTATAGTTTAGCTCTCGGAGGAATGTAGTTTCGAAGCGAGAGATAAAACTTTTTAAATGGCTGTATTTAGGATCTATAACTTTAATCAATATATTATTTATATAGTGTGCTTCCATAATCTGATTTAATAAAGGTTATAATTAACTATATTTTTAAATTAATTACCGAATATAGCGGCATAAATTACTTTGCTTAACTCTCGTGTAATTGGCTCGAGGTCGAGCTATTAAAAGGAGGAAGTAGTGTAACGATTAATGACCGTCGATACGAAAATCCTTTTGCTTTGCCTATAGTTTGTCATATATATAGTATAATAAGCTATTAGAAAGCAATTCTAATATTATGCTTTTTGGCCGATTAGCTCAATAAGTAAAAAAGCTTATTATATTTATTTATTCGTTATAATTATAAAGTTATAAAATTGTAATTTAAAATTTAAATTAAATTTTATTCGAATTTAAATTATTTCTTTTTTTAAATTTTTTTATAATTACTATATTTTATAATATTATTAATAATTTTTCAAATTTATTATTTTCGAGAATATGAAAATATTTAATATAACGAAAATATTCTTTAATATACTTTGCAATATATAAACTTTTATTATATTTTCGAAATACTTTATTAAAAAACTTCTCGAAATCGCTATAATTATTATTAATTAGTTTATAATACTTTCGAATATATATTTTTAAATTATAGAAAAAAGTTTTAATCGAATTAAAAAAATAATAATACGAAAGTAAGAATTTAATATTATAATTGTGACGAATATTGGTCACCAAGGCATACAAAGGGTTAGGATTGCCAGATTAGGACTAGCGCCTTCCATGCTTTGTCCTGCAGGCTCAAAGGAAGCGATACTAGCTCCTTTTTGTATATTAGACAGGCTCTCCCCATACCCTTTTCTAGAGATTATCTTAGTTATTTTTAAATACAATTGTATAATTTGCTTTACTCGTTCCTTATATAATAACTAAAACTAACACTTACTCAATTTTTTATAAAAGATTTTAATAAATTTATTATTCCATGTATATGCTAAAATTTAAAGAATTATAGTTTTGGAAGAACGTTCGTAGTAGTACAAACTCCTCTACGAGAGTTTATAGCGTCTAATACTAATCCCCCTACGTGGAACGGTGACGCCCTCTATATTCTCCCCTTCGCGAGAATCTATTTCCTTTATATAGAATTTCCCTATATTACTTATTTAAATATATAAATCCAGGATCCCCTATATAATTTTATTTCTTGTATAATTTCGACTCACGAGTTACTAATCCTTACGCGCTAAAGATTTACTTATATCGTTTAATAGTAAACCTTTTTTTATATTATAAATATATCGATAAAATAGCGAGAGATAATAGCGTAAATCTCTTTATTGGAAATGATTCCCTATTATTTTTTTATACAAATAGCGTAATCGATTAAACTTTTTTTTAAAGTATAAAATATTTTAAGTATTTCGACTTCCATAATACCGACGATAAGGATATGCACTTTATTGCCAGGAATATATAAAAAGCTGCAACTTAGGCTATATTAGTAAATAGCGATAAATAATTTTAGTAAGAAGCTCTAAACTTCGTATGCAAGACTTTTAACGATTACTAATAGTTGGAGAAGTTATTCGACGAAGCCCGGAAACTCCTTAAGTTCGCTAACGTCGCTCTTTAAAATAAAGATGCAGTAATTCAATACTTTAAGAATCGATTTGCTTTATATTTCGATTTTATTCTCTATAAAATTAGATTTCCAAAATTCGAACGTTTACTATACTCTAACTCTTTTATTAAATTGGACAAAGCTAAATACAATAATTAAAAAACTACTATAATAATTAAGCTCGATATTAACGCTAATTACTTCTTTATTAAAAAGACTAAAATAGTATATATTAAAAGTAGAGTAATTAACTTGGCCGCCAAGTAATTACGAGCTAGATTTTAAGTCGACTCTTCCATTGCCTACATTAATATAGAAGAGATTTTTATAAATATAAATAAGTATTACAATAATTCGAATAGAATTAAAAACTTATAAAATAAATTTAATAAATTATATTATAGAAGCGATTTCCAAAGCTTTTACATCGAGTGGGAACGTATTATAATGGAATTTTCTATAATTAAAAATATTAAATTGCACGAGTTTCGCAAAAAGCTTAATACTAAATTGCAAACTACTTTAATTATAGTAATCGATTACTAAACTATGGACGAATTAGCCAAGAAGTATGCTATTTACTACGATAATATCCAAATTATTAATTAGCAAAAGGAAAAATAAAAATAGAGATGTAAACGAAAAGAGAAATCCGTAATTCGACGACCTCGAACTCCCCCTTTCTTTATAACTCCTCGACCCCCTTAGTTTTCAACTCCCGCGCCTATTAGGTTTGCTACTCTTGCTTCTGCCGAAATCGCGACGCCAAAGCCCTACTTTAAGCCCACTATTAAGATAGAAGTAGAGTGCTATAGCTGTGGAAAGCCCGGTTACAAGTCCCTCGATTACCTTTAGAGAAAAGACAAGCCCTCGAAAGTAAATAACGTGAAACATTTATCCGAGGCTAACATCGACGTCGACGACAATTACGACTTTAATTATAATCGATAATTAAATTGCTATTTTAATTATAAAACTAATTCGAAAAACGAATAACTTTTAAAAAAATCGCTATTAGAAAACTATTTTTTACATATATTAGCTTAATCTCCAATGCTTTATACGAAAACCTACTTTTTCTTTTAAATTATATAATAATTAGAAATAATAAAATTACTATATAAACTTTAATAAATATAAGCGCTCGCGAAGAAAACTATATTAATTTCGAGATCGCCCAAAAAGTATACGAAGTATTAAATATCGATTTCGTCGAGCTAGCTAAGCTTAAGGAAATCGAAGGCTATAGCGAAAACGGGAAGGCACGTATAACCCATGCTATATACTCTCGTATACGAATCCAAAATTACATTGCCGATAACGTTTATTTCTATATCACGAATTTCACTTACTAGACTATTATTGGCAAGTAATAGATGCACTACTATAGTGTAAAAATTAATTTCACTAACGAATTTATTAAATTTAAATATAGATATTATACTTATATCGAAGCTCGATATAACCTCGAAATAGCCTCGCTAGCTATTTCGGGAGCTATACTTGCTTTGACTTCAATAGCTTCTACCTCTGTAATTACTTTGGAGGGCAAATCTATACCCAAAGTGACCAAGATTTTGCGTAGGCTTGCCAATACAAGCAAGCCTCCCGAAAGGACTACTATTTATATAATTAGAGCCGCTCCCATAATCTCTTTAATTAATAAGAGCCGCAATACTTATAAGGAAAGCCTATACTATGCCTTTGCTATTTCTATAAAGGAGATCTACGAAAAAGCCGAAAAGAAAAAGGAAGAAGAAATTAACTTTAAATTAGTAATTTCTATAGAATACTATTATTTTATTAAAGCTTTCTTTAAAAAGAAAGCTAATACTTTGCCTCTATATCGTGAATATAATTATTATATTAAACTTACCGATAAATAAGTCTTTACTTATGCTAAAAGCTACCGTATATTTTAGAAGGAACTCGAATTAGTTAAAAATTATATTAATAAGAATTTGTTTAAAGGATTTATTACGACTAGCAAAGCTCCTTAGTTATCACTAGTTTTATTTATTAAAAAGTTGGGTAAAGGATTACGATTTTGCGTAAATTACCGTCGCTTTAACGTAATTACTAAAAAGGACAAATACTTTTTGCTTTTTATAGACGAAACTTTGGCTTAGCTAAATAGCACCAAAATCTTCACTCGTTTAAACGTACGGCACGCCTTTAATCGTGTGCGTATAAACGAAGAAAGCGAGGATTTGATTATTTTCACTACTCGCTATAAATAATTTAAATTAAAAGTATTACTATTTGGACTTTGCAATAAATTAATTATTTTCCAAAAATATATTAACGAGACTCTTTGGGATTGCTTAGATAAATTCGCTACTACTTATTTAAATAATATTCTTATTTATAATAAAAGCGAACAAAACTATATAGAACACGTGTAATACATTCTATAGCTTTTAATTAACGTTAGCTTATAGGCCGATATCAAAAAATGCGAGTTTCACATTACTCGTACTAAATTTCTAGAACTTATAGTTAATACTATTAAAGTTGAGATAGACTTTGCCAAAGTGCAAATTATCAAGGATTAGTCTACCTCGAGTACCGCCATCGAAATAGCTTTATTTACGGGATTCTATAACTTCTACCGTAAATTTATTACCGACTACTCACGAATCCTAGCCTTTTTAACTACTTTATAAAAAAAGGATACGCTATTCGTTTAAAGTAATAAATGCCAAGCTGCTTTTTAATTTATAAAGAATACCGTTAGTACCAAGCCAATACTATCGCACTTCGATAAGGACAAAGCTTGTTATTTAGAAACTAATGCTTTTAATTACATGTTCTTTGGAGTATTCTCTCAATTCGCTAACTCCGACAGCCTACTTCACTCGATAGCTTACTTCTCTAAGAAAATAGTCCTCGCCGAATGCAACTACGAGATTTATAATAAAAAACTTCTAGCTATCGTACGTTCTTTAAAAAAGTAGCGCCCTAAATTGGAAGGAATTGGACTCCCTATTTAAATCTTTATCGATTATAAAAACTTGAAATACTTCATTACTATTAAAAAACTTACTCGTCGACAAACTAAATAAATTGAATTTCTATTGCAATTCCATTTTAAAATTCAATACCGTTTTAATAAGCTAAACGGCAAAGTCGATGCTTTAATAAAAAGAATAAGCGATTTCCTTTAAAACGATATAGATAAACGCTAAAAGTATATAAATTAAATCTTGCTTCTATCGTACAAACTTTCTTTTGCTATACGAAAGGATCTCGCTTTAGAGATTTTTTTAAAAGTTATATTAACGTACTAATTGCTTAATATTAAATTGGACGCGATAAAAGAAATTCGTTAAATGTAAAAAATAGATAAGTTCTATTTAAATACTTTGAAGAAATTGGAAGAGAAGGAACGAGTTAGCCTCGACGTTTTTTTATTATATTATAGTATCGACAATTATAAACTTCTTCGATTTAAAGGCAAAGCTTGGGTATTAGACGACTTTCGAGTTAATTTAATTAAGAGAGTTTATAGCCAACCTTTAGTCGGGCATCTCGGAGTTGCTAAAACCTTGATTTACTTGAAACGCTATTACTACTAGCCTCGTATAGACAAAATAATTACTTAATTTATATAAAACTATTATAATTACCGATGTAGTAAAGCTTTAAAGAATATTTATAATAAATTTTTCAATTTTTTGCTAATACTTTTATAGCTTTGGCAAAATATTTTTATAGACTTCATTACGGGACTTCTATTTTGTGAAAGCTATAACGCTATTTTTATAATTATATATCGATTATCTAAAGAACGCTACTTTATTCCCTATTTTTTAGAAAAGGACGGAATTTTTACTGAAAAAATAATTTATTTGCTTATAAAATATATATAGAAATATCACGAACTATTCGACTTTACTATCTTCGATCGAGAAATATAATTTATAGCGAAAGTATAGAAATACTTATATCGGATATTTAAAATTACGGTATAACTTTTTATTGCTTTTTACCTATAATCGAACGAACAAACTAAGATTACTAATAGCGAAATAGAACGCTATTTTAAAACGTACGTTAATTACTAATAAAACGACTAGGTCCTTTAGTTTTTTATAGCCGAATTCGCTATTAACGATCACGTTTCGAATACTATTTAAATAAGTCTATTCTTTGCTAATAAAGGCTATTACCCTCGAATAGACTTCGACTTTAAATCGGAAACCAAAGCTCCCCGTACGATTAAGGAGAAGTACGATCGAGAAACGATTATCGCTTTCGCTTAAAAAATAAGGAAGCTTTGGATTCTGCTATAAAAAGAGATTTCCTTAGTTTAAATTAAAATAAAAGGATTTGCAAATTAGTGCCGAAAGCCGGCTTTAAATTACTAAATCGGAAATAAAATATAAGTATTTATAAAGAATATTCGTACGAAACGGGATTGCCGAAAGCTAGATAATAAGCAAATCGGGCCTTACTTTATTTTACGAAAAATTAGTTACATTTTTTATAAAATCGATATGCTAAATACTAGGATTTATAACGTATTTTATTCGAGCCTACTACGCCTCGATTCCAATAATCCTTTGCTTAGACAAATCCCCGACTTTATAAAACTTGAAATTATCGATAGCGAAAAAGAGTACGAAATTACTAAGATATTAAACGCCCGCCTCTATTATAGTAAATTGCAATATTAAGCTAAATAGAAAGGTTAGCCTTTAGATAATACATAGTACGGTGCGGAAGCTTTCGAGAACGTAAAAGATTTATTGCAAGGATTCTACTTAGCTTATCCACGACTTCTTAGCCCCAAGGACGAACGAGAATGGAGACGGAAGATAAAGAAGCTTAAGAAATTATTAAAATAAACTTTAATTATAGTTGGAAGGGATTTTAATTTAGAAAAGCGTTATTTTTACTACATTATTTTATTATTTTTAATACTTTAGAAATCAAGCTAATTTTCGGGTTTAAACCCGAAAATTAGCTTTATATTTTAGGCCGCAACTTTTTCAGGCCGTAATTTAGGTCAAGTGACTTAGGATTTCAAGGGGGGGGGGTACTATAACGAATATCGGTCACTAAGGCATACAAAGGATTAGGATTGCCAGATTAGGACTAGCGCCTTCCATGCTTTGTCCTGCAAGCTTAAAGGAAGCGATACTAGCTCTCTTTGAGGCTTTTGCGCTTGTATATTAGATAGGCTCTCCCCATACCCTCTTTTAGAGATTGTTTTAGTTATTTTTGAATATAATTATATAATTTGCTTTGCTCGTTCCTCACAATAATTAAATAAATAATAAAAATTAATAATAATTTAATTTTTATAAATTTAATAATTATTTATTATAATTATTAATCGAAAGTTAAAAAAGTATTATAATATAAATAAAACGTTTTTTATAAATTAATACTCGAATATTTAAATCGTAATCGCGCTTTTAAAAAATAGGGAAATTATATATTTATTTAAAATATATATAAATAAAAAAAATTATTTTTCGAATTTTGAAAACTATTTTTTAATTTTAATAACTTTTTTAATAAAATTCTATTCTATTTAATAATTCCTTATTCGTTTATTATACGCGTTTTCGTTTAAAAATATTAATTATCGAACGTTTTAATATTATAATTTAAAAATTTATATTATTATAAAAATTTTATTTCGCTAAAATATTACGATTAAATATTTTTTATAATTAATTTTAATTTGCTTTAATAATTTCGAAATTTATTTTTTATTTAATTATATATCGAATTCGATAAATATAAAATTCGCTATTTCGTTTTAATATAAAGTTAAATTATATTCGAGAAACTTTATATAAAACTATTTTATTTATTTTATTATAATATATAAGCGTTTGCTTTAACGTCGATTATTAATATTAAAGTATTTTCGAACGTGTAAAACGTTTTTACGATGTAAAATAATATTATAATTGCAATTATAAAATGCTGCCACGTCTTTAGATTATATAGTCGAATTATTATGGAAAATACGATTAATTGCGTCGCCGTCGGCTTTACTTAGTTTGGGCGCTATATCTAAGAGGAGCGTTATAATATATACGTTTATATTTTTAATTTGAGCTACTAACTTTGTGTTTTGAATAAGAATTAATTAAGTTATTGCGCGATTGCTTCTATTATTAAGATTCTATGGGGGTGCGCGCAAAAAACAATGCGTGCAGCGATTTTAGCGCGAAAAGGCGCTGATTTTACAACTCACTGTAACCTTATACGGCACTCAAGATAAGAAAATTAATTCATTATACCGGAAAATTGCGGAAAATCAAAAGATTGGTTATAAACCGAATCCCGAAAGCCACTGTATTCATTTTGTATTACGATATTAAGTACGTGGTCGTAGTTCGCTTCCATAAGCTTCTTTTCTCCCTCGTGGTCTTCGTGTTTATGAGCGGTAGATGCTTGCAAGTGATTGTGATATGACGATCTAGCAAGCAAATTGTGATCGGAATTCGCCAGTAATGCAATTTGAGTGGTCCAAAAGCTGAACACCAAGATTTGAACCATTCCAAAGTAACCGCGGGATCTTCTATGACTCAACTATGCTCCAAGTACGGTGCTCCTCTCAAGGCTTTCTTCCCTTCCTCTATTACCCTTTTGGTAATCTACATATTCACCAAGCTCCCCCAACCCTCTTTCCGTCCGGACCTCCCAGCTCTAAAATCCACCATAAAGCACCAAACCCACGGGTGCAATCCAACAAAAACACACACTCGGAACACCATGCACCATCCACTCCCCCTTCTCCCCATAAATCACAACTGCAGCCGTATCCCCAACGCCCACCAACATCATCGGCAAAAACATCAGGCTCAGTGCCCTCAGTTCTCCAAGCCAAAGTAGACCGAGAATGGTGCAGCCGAGGGCTGCTTCGCGGCCTGCGAAAGGGAGGAGCCATGCTTTGGGATTTACAGCGGGAAGAGCCTTTGGATTGGTTGAGGATGTGGATGAGGATTTGGTGGGTTTGGTGGATGTGGTAGGAGAGAAAGGAGGCAATGGAAGCCGGAATCCAGAGGCGGCAAATTCTTGCGGCGAGAAGAGAGAATAAGATGCTGCTGCGAGCATGATGAGGCCTATCAATCCACACGTGGTGCGGAGTGCAGGGTCGAGGATGGAACGGTTCTGGAGGACGAGGGAGCGGAGTGCGTCCATTGTGAGATATTAGTAAGTAAGGGAGATATTGAGGGTATTTTTGATTGATTAAAGATATGTTTGATTTAGGGATAGGAATGGAGTGAGTTGATGGATGGGAGAGGTGTATTTATGTGGCTTACGTAGGCGAGGCGATTAGGGGGTCAGTGCCTGTAAGCGAATGTCTCCACTCGGGCGCGGTGGAGGTAATTGCGCCGTCTCACGTAACGGAGTCGGTATTAAACCTCTGCCGGCCTAACAAGACCGTCACATGTATTCTTGACATAGCTTGGCTCAGTGGATAGTCTCGTTTGAAAGGCTATACATCCAGCTTATTCTAATTTCTGCGCGTACTCAACCTTGAAGACCAAGTAATAGTTCCCGACCGTAGCCAATGCTGGAGGCACAGTGATAGTCAGGCTCTCATCCAAGAAAGTCCAATCCGATTTTGTACCATTCCCGGCGCCAAGTATAGTAATACTATCTCCATCCATGATTGGCAGCTTAGCGTCAACCATGAAAGTTGTGCTTGGCTCGGACAATGAGAGAACGTAGAAGGCGTCTTCAGTCTTGGTGAGGCAGACAACAACATCTGTTGAGACGAAGCTATACACTGCCAGAAAAGCTTTGAAGGAAAAATATTTGCAACTCACTGGTATGTGGTATTGAAAATACCCTCAAGTTGGCCTTGCTTTGCAACCCAGCTCTAAGAAGATGTGCAACCTTAGTCGTATCAATCGCAATATCAGCCATGGGTCCAAATTGAGCAGCAAGTTTCCAATCTTGCTGACCATGTCAACGGGTGTAGAGACAATCGTCGATGTGTTTATGCACAGAGTTGACAGCGTGGTGCGATTGTAGCTATAACTGTAAGAATCCAGACCTTGGTTGCTCTCCCATTTGCGTGCAGTTACGGAAGAGAATTTGTATCAGAATCGGTACCAGCAACAATATGTTCCATCCGTATACTCGAAGGTCATGTTGCCAACCTTGCCAGCGGACTTCAGTTAGCATCTGCAGAATGAAGTATGATGCTGCAGGCATATCAATCTGCTGCCATGTCATAACCACATTATCGGTCTTGTGGGTTCCTTGGTATCTCCGGAAAAAGGTATGTAACGTTCGTCTTGGTCGAGGAGGTTTATCAATTGGCAGATTCGCTGCGGGTAGGAGTTGTTCATGTGATCGAAATTGGCTTCGCCAGGAACAAGACCGAAGCTTCTATTGTTGAAGTAGGCATCGAGTGGAGCTTGGAGCATTTGCTAAGTCATGTCAGGTTGTCTCACACCAACTCAAGGAAGGATATACCTTCGCAGCAGACTTCAAATTGTCCTATCGTCAACTGGTGTAGCTGTCACTACTGGTAACTTGCCATATTTATTCATCCCAGGTCACCGCTGGAGCGTTGTCATTTTTCAAGGTTGACCGCGTCGGACGCGCAAAGCTTGGTCCCGCCCAAGATATTGGTAGCGTTCGATGCACGGTAGCATTGATCCCATTCTTGGAGATTGCTCCCCAAAAGTCCGATGTTATCTTGGTAGACCTAAATTGTTCCGCTAGCGTGGTTAGCGTCCGACATCCAAAGTGAGTTGTGCTTCACGGATATAAATGAACGTGGTGTCGTTGACTTGAGAAGGTTGCAAGCGGTGAAGTCCCGTTACCGAAGCTACAATAGGCATAGCCCTGCCACTACCGCCGCACCTTAGCCTTGCCTGTACTATCTACCCCTCTCCTCCATCGTTCCTGCGTGCACCATCCCACTCCCAGGCCGGAACTCTATGGATGGTAATCAGGCAGGCTGTGGGAAATCTCCAGCGAGATCTCTTATCTGCTCGAAACAATGAACAAGTACGGAGTATCATTGTTTGGTCCAAGCAAAATCCTCCAATCATACCCAAGAGGCTTGATATAAGCCTCTCGCGATGCAAATCGAGGAGCCTTCGGTATACCATTGTAACTATACCGATGTTGATACGCAACTCGCTGATCCATTCTCCTGCCTACCCTTTCCTTCGTAGTCCCGAGGAGCTGTCAAGGACTCTTATTGTTGATCTCTGCCTACTTGCATTGAAACGTATCACAAGGATGCTACGTTACTGCAACCAAAAGACATTTCCTACGGAAGTTTTTTTTTTTCCATATTTCCCCCGAGAACGAGTCAACTGATAAGCAACTGATTTCCTTGGTCGGCAAGCGATGACTTGCATAGACACGTGATACTGGGCTTACTGTTTCCCAGCATTAATTGTCCGTCATATATGAAGTCAGCCGTGCCATTCTTGCATTGAAAACTTGATTTAGCTATCTATTAGCCAATATGGCAATACTTTTTAGTTTGTCTTTAACAATTTCCTTGCTGTTTGGATTTGCTTTCGCCATCAGTGATGAACTGGCTGCAGAGTTTAGCTACCCTGCTGGTGTAGATGTATGGTATGTATCCGCAGAATTATAAAATCCGTTGAAGTTACTGACTTGGATATCAGGTGTGGAAAAGCGTACAGAGCAACGTGAGTGACATTTCAGTCGCGATATCACGTGCTGACATCTGATGCTTCACCAGCAATGCTAGTTTCGAACCCGGCGGATGGCTCGAAGCCCCCGTACTGTCTTCCACGCCTCTCCTTGACCTTTCCATTCGTCCCCGCATGAATTTGTACTTGGTTAGCGAAAATTATGCTTCGTTCATCATTGATGCGCCGATCTCCTATATGCACGGATTAGCATACACCAATGCTTCTTTCAATAAGGACACAAACATCACTAGTGCTTTTACTACGCTTTCCATCGATGTATTGGTCGTGGAGTCTGGCCTCGACTTGATCTCGGGCATGAATGTTACAGTCAACACCACAAACAACGAGCTAGGATTCTCCTTGTCAGGACTTACGCCCCGCTTTGAATCTTACGAGATCGTGATCACAGGAGCGTCCGGTGATGGTGCTCATTTCTATTCGTCAACTACACAACTATACTATATCCCCGAGCGAACGGATGGTGGAAGTGTGACGAAGGTCGATAATCTATATGGCGGTTTGCTTGTCCAAGACTACCTCAAGAATTCGACAGCATGGGCCCCTCTGTTCCCATACACCTACTACACTTCTTGGGACGGATGGCTTGAGTTGAGCGTAGACAGTGAGTCCTTCAATTCGAATATATTCAACACGAGAGCTAATGAGAGTCAGATGTCCAGGTTTTCAAAGACAAGGGTAGGTGGCTGAAATATTGCATCCGTCTAGAAATGCTGACGCAGCGGGGTCAGGATACAACATCATTCACATTGTTCCAAATGCTGCACTTGCAAATGAAGCATTTGACTTCGATGAGCTTGACAAGTTTCTGGACATCATGGATGAGATTGAACTCTGGTTGATGTTTGATATGAGTAAGTTGGCCCGCGTCTCATGTGACCACGTATCTGCTGACATTGTTTAGGATGGACATACAAGGTACGCTCGGAAGCTCCTACTTCAGATGTTCACTATTGATAATACTAGAGTCTCTCTTCCGTCGAGACTCAAGTCAACAGACTAAAGGCCCGTAAGAGCATGCTCCTTTACTACACCGGCGATGAGCCCGACGGACAAGTCGGTAAGAAAACCTCATCTCTTCCAAATCGTAACTCATTCTAACCTCACAGACGCACTGAACGCTACAAAAATAACCTACGACCTCATCAAGTCTCTCGACCCTTGGCACCCCGTCTCCCTCTGTTTGAATTGCCACAACTACTATTTCGCAAACTACACCTCAGGAACCGACATCATCATGACAGACCCCTACCCCATTGCCGTCAACACCTCTTTCTCGGTGCAGTATGACACAGTCTGTAACACGACTTACGGCTGCTGCGGGTGTGATGACTGTTCCGGCGATTTCGAAGACGTGTCTGAACGTCTCGACTTATTCAAATCCTACCAACAGTATCTCGGCCTCCCGCAAAAACCACAGTGGGGTGTCCCGCAAGCGTTTGGGAACGAGACGTTCTGGGCGAGATATCCGACAGAGAAAGAGGAGATTGTGATGAATATGTTGTTTGTTAATCATGGGGCGAAGGGGATCGCGATGTGGGATTATCCGACCGAGCCCGGGATTGCAAATATTACGGGCATGTTGTCGAAGGTTTTGACTTCGACTCAGATCTCGAGTTTCTTGCTCGGAAGTTTTGAGCAGGCGTTGGAGGTCAAAGGGCTGGCGAGGGTGGATGTTGCGGGTTGGGCGGTAGGGAACAGTACGCTGGTTAGTGTGGTAAATAAGAATTATGTGGATAGTGGTGCGACTGTTAGTATTTCGCTGCCTACCACGGCGAGTAGCGTTAGTCAGGTTGTTTGGGGTAGTGGATGGACGGTCAGTGGGAACACATTGACCAAGCTCGGCATGGATGCTCTTGAGGTCGATATCTTCATTTTTTTCTAGTCCTTGAGCAATTTGGATACTCATTATGCACGAGAATGCAAACCCATGGCGCAAAGATCTGTTTCCAATATAGAATTCCGTCAATTGATCACGTGACTATTGCTTTCCACTTCCTGTGTCTATTCATCATATATTTGTATTTAATTTTGGTAACAGATATAGTAATCTTGAGCCAGATACTTGCTTCTAAGTTGCTGCGAGAGCAAGACGGATATCCTGGTTAGGAGCACATCCTGGAGAGTGCTTTGAAAAGGGGGGCGTTAGCGTGATTTCAAAGAAGCGAGATTCCGAGAAATCATCACGTTACTAATGACTTAATCATGATACGTAGGAACAGCTACATATACAAACTCATTGAAAGTTCTTCTGATAGTTTGCAAGTGAGTTTGACCTTAATTTTGTGATGAATTAAGGAGCAAAAGGTGGGCTGTAACCTTCCACGCATCGTGCACACCAGGCATGATGCAAAAACTTCTGGTCAGGCAACGCCTGTAGAAGGGAACCAAGATGCGAACCAATCACGTAAGTAAATAATTTCCTTCCAATTCCCAATCTCCGAGACAATTTGAGCTTGAGTGTGAATATGTTTGTCCGTCAGTGCTGGCAACTCTTGAGTAAAAGCTTTTTTTGGACCTTGTCCTGTTCGCTTTTTGTTGGGTACTTACACGTTAGGCGAGACGCCTCGACGTGTACTTGCCTCGAAAGAGTCCATCTTTGACCTGCGAGCAGCTCGTACCACTCGATAGAACACCTTTGACTCCCCTTTCTTTTCCTTGACTGTCAACCGTCCTCTTCTGGCATCATCTCCAGAAATTTCGACGCCCGAAAGCTTCAACCTCAACTCCGTCGCCTATCCCGTCAACAATCAGCTGTCTCTGTTTTCAAACAAATATCAGTATGCATCCCAAGCTCTCAGCACAAATCCCGAATCCTCAACACCGCCTCGCCTTCAACCTAAGCTCGACCTCTCCTCCATTCTCGGTCCGAAGAAAACCTCTCTGGCAGCACTGAGTCTTGGCAGTCTGACCCTCGATTGCAAATTCGAACTTCGCAACTCCTTTCCTACCCACGGGTCGCATAGGATCCTTCTCAATCACAACTTCGAACAGAATATAGTACCATATATACAAGCAAACTACCCACCTACCCACCTACCCACCTACCTACCTACCTACCTACCTACCAAACAAGCCAGCCAGCAAGCAGGCAGGCATGATACAATGCAAATATCAAAACGTACAGGAGCGTGGCACACATTTGAAAACATACCTTTCCCTTCATTCGAGCTTGTCAATCATACACAACACGACTTACTCAAGAGTCATGCCTTCGGAGTCTTTGCTGACAGGCAAGCCAGCACTGACAGACTCGAATACAGCTTGACCTCCCTCCTATCTCACTCAATTCACGCACTTCATGGCCTCGACCTCATCCTTCTGCGTTCCGAATAGCTTTGGGGTTCGAGGGGTCCTGGATTTACGCCTAGCTGTACCATTGTGAGTTATGCTATGAATATGATGGAAGTTGGTCGTCGTTTCGTCGGATAGGAATTTCCTAGATTGGGGCTGAAGAAGGTAAGGAGGAGGAATGATTGATATACTTGCGTTGCTGAAGATAGATAGATAGAGAAGTGACAACTAGGGGTGGTCGCTCACCACTTTTCAACTTCTCCGTATCTTCGTTGGTTGCTTTGCATTTATTGCCTTTTCTTTGATTACCTTCCCTTAATTACCTTTCATTGCTCACTGTTCACGAGCCACTCCACGTCCTTCCTGCGAGGCTATTATTTATTGTCCTGATTCTCAGCACCGACCAAACCACCCGGCACTAACGAAAGCACATCAACACGCAAAGGGCCTGAGATGGGATATCACTTGCATTCTTAATGCTACCTTACGCTATTGAGACTAACACACTCACTCATACTCTCGTAAGCACAAATTCATATTCATATTTCTTCCACCCCACCACTTCTCACATCCCTCCCTATCCCGGGCCAATAACTTAATGTGCCTCAGCCTCAGCCTCAGCCTCCTCAGCAGCTTTCATGACCTCGGCATTCAGCTTAGCGATCTCCTCTCTGGCCCGGACATCTTCTGGATCTTCGATAATTGCTGGCTTGGTGACTTCTGGGTGAACGATTGGCTCGGGCTCGACTGACTTGGACTCAACAGGTTCTTCATGGGCAAGCTCTGTTTCAGGAATAGTGGCCTCCTCTTTGATGACCTCTGGCTCCTCAATAGCTGAAGCTGTTTCCTTCTCAGGCTCAATGGTTTCGGTGGCTGGAACCTCGTCCTTCATCTCGGTAGGTTGGACGACGGGATCTGACTTCTCCTCAGCAAGTTTCTCGGCGGCTGGCTCTTCTTCGACGGTCTCTGGAATAAGCTCTTCAACATGCTTTGTCTCCTCCACGTGAGAAATCTCGGGCTCGACAGGTGTAGCTTCTTCGACCTCAGGGGCTGACTTCACCACTTCAACGTCCTTCCTCGGAGATTCATGAAGAACAGCATTATCTGCCCTCGCGGGTGAAGCGATCTCTGCCTTTGGTTCCTCCTCGGCCTTTTCTGATATTGCCTTTGCCACGGGTTTATCATCCTTTGCTACCGTCTTGGCTGGACTTTCCTTGTGCGTTTTGGCTGTTGGACTCCCAAGATTCGTTGCTGGTCTCGATGATCCATCTCTCGTAGTTGGTCTCTTCACCGATTGTGATCTCTTTGGTGGAGTTGCAGGCAATTTCTCGGCCGTCTTGGATGCCGAAGCAGTTGTTGGACGCATCATTCTGGCGAGGAATGATTCATCGGCTGCTGCAGGAAGACTTTGTCGCGAAGTTTGCTTCTTCAATTCTTTCGGTGGAGGGCCGAGTGATGGTCTTGAGGAGGTCGAGCTCTTTAATGTAGATGGCTTGCGGGTGAGTGATGTGCTCTTCGCATTGGTGGTAGATGCTCGACTTGGAGAACGAGATAATGCATGGTGTGCTTGAAGGGAGTTGGTTGGTTGAGCATTTCCAGATGCACGGCTCAGCGATTGCCTGCTTGGTGCAGGGGCTGCTGCGGTCTTGGACCCTGAAGAAGCAGTATGTGCTGTAAGTGAAGCTGGAAGCCTGACTGGGCGGGTGGGTGATTTGGGCCTCGGCTTGACGAATCCTGTTTGAGGAGGTGATGCAGGTATTCGAGTCTTCGCAGCTGCACTTGGTGCAGTTGTAGTTGGTGGTTTGCTAGCGGGTTTTGCTTGAGCAGGAGCTAAGGCTCTTGTAGGCTCCTTTTCAACCTTCCTCTCAACCTTCTTCTCAACTTTCCTCTCTGGAGCTTTGGCTTGTGCGTGGCTCCTGCTGTTGGGTGTGGTTGGTGTCTTGGGTAAAGGTGATTTCTTAGGAGAAGCTTTGGGGGCAGTCGTTGTTTTCGTTGTAGATATAGGGGTAGGTCTAGTCGTAGGTTTCGCGGCGCTCTTCTCTATAGTTTTCACCGTAGTAGGCTTTGTAGTGCCATTCGTGTGTCCATTTGTCGTCTTCCCCGCACTCGAAGCTTTCTTGTCTTCAGCCTTCGCTTTATCTGCCTTTGGAATCTCCTTCGCAGGAGCACTACTGCTCGCCCCATCCAACGTCTTGTATGGCTCCCCAAGAGGAGTCACAACCGCCGTCTCAGGTATCGTCTCCGTAATCATCGTGCTATTCTTCCTCGCCTCCATCTCTGTTGCTATGCTTTGCTTCCTCTCCGCCGTCTCCTTGGGATGATCTTCCTCGTCGATACTGAAGCTCTCCCTCCGTTTCGCCATACTTGGTTCTCCAGATGTCTCTCTTCTTAGACCCAATCCTACTTGACCATTTCGCTCAACTGTAACAAAATTTGTGCGTACTTTGGAAAGAGGTCGAGGCGATGTCCCGGTGCTAGCACCACCTAAAAGCCCCTTAGCCGATTGACTCCTCACCCTATTAGAGGTAGTGACTGCTCACCTGCAGATTCACCTGGAGAGCGACCTCTGTCGGGAGGACTGGGATCCTTATTCTCGAACATGGCGCGCAGATTTCGGACGCCTCCCGACATGATGGCGGCCTTTGATCAAGGCAGGCACGAGCTGGGGGTCAGAACCAGGAAAGAACCGCCGTCTAAGGAATGGAACACTCGAAGGAACGGAAACTGGTATCGAAAGTCGAGTCCGAGTCGAGTAAAGTAAATATTTGTATCCAAAGGATGTTAAATGAACAGGTTTGCTTAAGATTAAAGACACGATTCAGTCGGTTCGTCCGTTTGGAGCAAACGAGCACAAAAAACACGGTGGGCAACGTAGTACGCGACACGGTATCTGTAATGTAAACAACGAGCGCGGCAGAGCTAGCCAAGGGCAAGAGATGGGATGAAAAAGTCCCAGCACGAATCGAAGAAATGGAGAAAATAGGTGCCAAAGTCAAAGGTGTCGTCCTTGTTGAAGTGGATGGGTTTGGCTCGTAGATCTCACACTCCGCGTCTCGACTTTATATTTGGGCTGATATTATGCAGGGGCTTGGTGGGTTCACAGACCTTACTGGGCTGCTGCAAAAGGCTGCACTATCGCTGTATCGGGGGTGGGGAAAAGCTGCCATGGGCCTCCTTGGGAGCTGGTGGGAGCTGAATCCGGCGAAATAGGGGGTTTTGGTTAGAGGGGTCGTGTGCCGAGTGAACTGGACGCAGTGCCGAGCGGAAGAAGCGAAAAATATCGGGAAGCTGCCGACATCGCATCTCGAGGTGAAGAATACAACCTGCACACCATGGCAGCCAGAACATTGCGAATAGGTACGATGAGCTCTAATTGAGATCTAGTCAACCCAATTGGATATATCTAATACATCTCTAGGCCTCATTCCCGGCGACGGCATCGGCAAAGAAGTCATCCCGGCCGGGCGCCGTCTCCTCGAAGCTCTCCCCTCCTCCCTCAACCTAAAATTCGAATTCGTCGACCTCAAAGCCGGATTCGAAACCTTCGAGCAAACTGGCGCCGCCCTACCTGACAAGACCGTCGAGATTCTCAAGAATGAGTGCGATGGAGCTCTCTTCGGTGCCGTATCTTCCCCCTCCACCGCCGTAAAAGGCTATTCATCCCCAATCGTCGCCCTGCGCAAACGCCTCGATCTCTACGCCAATGTGCGACCTGTCAAGAGCGTCATGACAGCCAAGAATCCGATCGACATGGTCATTGTACGAGAGAATACTGAGGATCTGTACGTTAAGGAAGAGAAGACGTTTGATGGTCCAGACGGCAAGGTCGCAGAGGCTATTAAGAGGATCTCGTACAAAGCTAGTTTCAGGATTGCGAAAATGGCGGGAGAGATTGCGTTGCGGAGACAGAAGATTAGGGACAGTGGTGCTCCGAGCATTCATAAGAGCCCGATGGTCACTATTACACATAAGTCGAATGTGTTGAGCCAGACGGATGGACTGTTCAGATCTACTGCTAGAGAGGCGTTGGCGGATCCGACATTCAAGAGTGTGGGTGTTGAGGAGCAGATTGTGGATTCGATGGTTTACAAGTTGTTCCGTCAACCAGAGACCTACGATGTTATCGTTGCGCCAAACTTGTATGGAGATATTCTCTCAGATGGCGCTGCGGCTTTGGTTGGATCTTTGGGTTTGGTACCAAGTGCCAATGTTGGTGAGGGATTTGCTATTGGAGAGCCATGCCACGGAAGTGCACCAGATATCATGGGCAAGAACATCGCCAACCCAATTGCTACCTTGAGAAGCGTGGCACTGATGCTGGAGTTCATGGATGAGGAAGCTGCGGCTGCCAAGATCTATGCTGCTGTTGATGGCAATTTGGAGGAAGGCAAGCTTCTGAGCCCTGATTTGGGGGGAACAGCTACCACGACTGAAGTTGTTGAGGATATCCTGAGACGTTTGTAGACTTGATTGGATAAATGAGTTGATAAAGGCGTCTAAAATTGGAGATATCCATCAATTGTATGCAGCCTAGCTTCTCTGGCCTTTTTTACACTTTGAACTATGTGACATCCTTGACACCATGCACACAAAGCCGAATCTTGTTCGACGCCATCCATGCACCCATAATATACACACTTCACCTGTCCCCACGGCTGCGAAATTCGTCCTTTCCCTTCCCTTCCCTACTTTCCTAGCAGCTCAAGATATACGCAGCAGGATGATCCCCAATTCTATATCCTTTTCACGCGTCTGACATCCACGCCTCTCAGCTTTTACACACCATCTATCCCCTCAAATAACCCTGCACAATAACATCCCACCCACTCTCCTTTCCACACATTCCCTCGCCTCCATCACCCCCTTATCCGTACTAACGAACAAACACTCCCCCACCCCATTCAACCCCCTCACATACCCACTCTCCCTGCCCCTCACCAATCTCCCCAACCCCTCAACATCCATCCACACCCTCTTCGTCGGTTTGCTAACCATCTCCATCTTCTTCAACACCGGCTCATTATTCCAATACTTCATGCCAAGCCATAACCTCCTCGTCGCAACATTCTGCTGGGTAACGGCTTCGGGCTCGTAGGATGAGAGGTCGTGGATGGGAGGGGGAGTGAGGCCGCCGCGGGTGACGGAGCTGAGGAAGCCGGAGGATTGGAGGGAGAGGCAGAGCGTGAGGATTTGGTTGGTGGAGGGGACGGATGTGAGGCCTAGGCGGGCGCGAGAGGCGTTTTGGAGGTGGGAGCAGACGTTTGCGAGGTGCACGAGGGACATGGTGAGGTAGGTTTTGGAGGAGAGATGTGGTTGTGGGTTGTGTGGCCCTGGTGGGCGCAAGAGGGTGGTTTGTAGGCAGGGACTAGTTGATGAGGTGGTTGTTGCTGCGGTGCGACTCAATGGGTTATCGCAGAGTAATTAAAGCAAGCCGCTAATTTGTAGATGAGGATATAAGGTGCAGGACTTGTGGGAGGATCGCTGTTGGGGCTGCACTCGTTCTGGAGAGTTAGTCGTTGACACTGGTATCGGAGCTCAAAATTTATTGCCGGGATGAAGTTGGTGAGGTTCACGCATGAATGGCTCAATCAGGTCGCCGTACACACTTGTACCTCGACTCCCTTCCCTGTGCTCTCCCACATCGAAAACAGTGGCCGATTTTGGCACCTGCACCCAACACCACAAAGTTTATAAGCGTTCCGCACAACAAAGTAGGATTTTTCTAAGATTTGGCACAATAAACGATTACGTACTTTTTGAATAACAACATTATTTTTTTTTGGAAAGTATTTCGAGTTGACTGTGCTGATTATCAAGTTTGAAAGGGAGAGATTTAGTGTTGGTGCCCGAGCCAAAATCAGCCATTTATTTCGATGCCGTAGAGTCTCTTCCCTATTCCCTTCCTGCAGAAATTCACACCGAAGCATACTCCATAGGCCAAGAATTTCTCATTCAGAGAACGCAATATCCTATTCCAACTGGGATCTTGTACCATCCCCTCGTCCAGCGGAAGCAAGCAGATGATGATCCGCCCTAGGATCAATTTGCAGAAACAACGAAGACGCCGCAAAACTCATCAGTCTTTTTTACACGATACATATTCCGCGCATGTATCTCGTTGTATCACGCGTGGGGCATGACATTGCGACTGCGAGGCTTTGAAGATGATTTTGCTTTCTACAAGATTACATCATATCCAAGTCAGGAGTGAAGGGAAGGGTAGTGTACCCATATTTTCCTCGATGTCAACTTGAAGAATCTCTCCAGCACCACCCAACCGCTTCTAAGAGAACTTTAATGCATCAAGACGAAAGGCTAGCACCAACAACTGGCTATTCAACTAAAGTCTATACCGCGATGTTCTAACAAGATCTTGATCGT
This sequence comes from Phialocephala sp. D728, assembly GCA_003988865.1. Taxonomy (NCBI): domain Eukaryota; kingdom Fungi; phylum Ascomycota; class Leotiomycetes; order Helotiales; family Mollisiaceae; genus Phialocephala; species Phialocephala sp. D728. The sequence goes on from QYAJ01000120.1 coordinate 26,610, forward strand.
CTCGTCGATTTCGGTCTCCTCAATTTAGAAAGATCCGTCGAAGAAATCATCGAAGAGATCATTGAAGAAGATCTCATCGGACTGAGCTTGCGAGATGTCCGCGTCTAATGGAAACCCTGGCAGTGTTGAGAAAGTCCTCGCATCAGCGTGCGGGACAGATACCGTGTCCTCGAGAAAAGCTACATTTGCTACATCAATATCGATCCACTTCGTCTATGCATATCGGAATGAAATGAGAGTGTTGTTCTCACCATGGGTTATCTCATCTTGACACTCTCGAGACCGCTCGCTTCTCGTATGCCCCTCTGAGACAGCGTGTTGCAATCTCACAATCTCATCACGTAACTGCTGCTGTTCGCGCAGTGCCTTCTTCAACCTCTCCTCTGTGCGTTGAAACATGCTCTTCTGATGAGCTTCGCGCCATCTCCCGAATCGAGTGGCATGCTTATACCATAGCAAGGCATATTTGTACCAAGATACATCGAGATCCGCCTCGGATACCGCGTTTGAAAAGTTTTGCAATATTTCCATGTATGCGCCGAAGCTAGTCTTCCCATCGCCATGAGCGCATCTGTCTGCAATCGACAGATTTAGTCGATTCGCAAATGTTTCCAGGAACTTTTCCGCAACGATAACAAGAGCACGGTCGTAGAAGGACTCGCCTAGTTGTTCAGGGTCGCAGCAGCCTTGCGCAAGCTCGCTCTCAGCTTCTGCCCAAGTCGAAGCAGCGATGGCAACCCTGAAGGACGCTTGCCACGAACAAGTAGCAGTCCAATCGTTCAGGTCGCTCAGTCGCCTTAGACAGGCTTTTATCAATGGATTCCGTTCATAAGCCGCGACGTGCCTCTCTATGGCCTTGAAAATGGTTGGATGACTGATGCATGCACAGGGACAATCCTGCAGGAACTTAAGTGTGCTTTGCAGGTACGAGCCATCTGATTGCCATCTAGCAAGTAAAATTTCGAGCGCGTTGGAGGCAACTGATGGAGATGATGGCGAGAGCGTGCGAAGAAGTTCTTTGATATGCAAAGGCTCGAGGGACAATTGCACCTCGTGTTGCGTGGAAAACACCGGTTGGAAATGAGCGTCAGAAATCAACATTGAGTCTGAATCGCTTTGCTGCTCCTCAGGATCGTGAGAATCTGATCGCACCGAGTCGGAGGTTTCCAATACTTGTTTATCGACGAGAATAAGTTCACTACGAGAGCCTGCAGCTGCGACGTCCTCGTCACGACCATCATCACCAGCTGTTGGGCCTCTGATGCATCGAGCAAAAGTTGGTCTTCTACGCTCGTTGCGAACAGAGGCATTCTTCCGAAACCCCCAGTCATCCAACTTCATCCTATAAGCACGTACCCTATCCCAAAGTTATCAGCATCCAATCTTAATGACCATGTCAAGTAAAAAAAAAAAAAATTTTTTCATATAATTATTATTTTTTTTGGCTAGGGTTGGTTCTCACGAAGCTCTCAAACCGTCATCCTTCAAAATCGCTCGCACCTCATCCAACGTCCTGGATTCAGAGAGATATAGTTTCCTTATCTGCTCTTTGTAGAGTCTCCATTTTTTCGTCATGGTTCGTCGATCTGTTTCTGTTGCTGCCGTCGAACCTTCATCTTCATGAAGCCTCGAGAGGCCCGGAGTTATTATTATTATAACCCAAGGGCATTTTCAGCTGAGCCGGGCGTACGTCGAAAGGGCGTATCAAGCGACGGAAGTCTCGCGTCTGGAATAGCTGATAGAAACAGCTCACTCAAATGCCGAACGCAGAAGTGCAGTTCCGGATGAGGATGAGGATGAGGATGACTAGACTAGACTAGGTACGTAGGGCTGAGGAGATGTCGGAGCGATCCGATCGGGATTTGACCTTTTTCCTACAGTAACCCACCCAACGCCAATGCGTTGCGGTGAAGGATTCCCACAGGCAAGGCAAGACGCACGCTAAATCCTGGGGAAAGCAAGAAACGGCCGAGTGGTACTGTAGCGGCATCCTTGGAGCTGCAACTGGCGCGATCGTGATTACGACCAACGGATTAACTTCGTGTCCGTTTCCCGTCAGAACGGTGGGAATCCCGAGACGCTGACCCGTACCCGTGCCTCGCTTACTGTATGCTGTCTTGGTAGGCTGACGACGACACACTTTTTGCACTTTTGTCGCGGCTGGATCTCGAAGCTGATAGGGAGCAACAGGACCCGAGGGAAAATGCATTCCTGAAAAGAGAAGTGGAGCGAAAGTACCGTACTGCATCGTTCCCGTGTAGAATCCAGCATGCGTATGCCGTCAGCCCCGTGGTCGGAATTATTCTCCTGCTAGGTATTCACAAGATTGTTTTCAAGCAAACGAGTGCGTAGTATCAAAACCAGTGCGTTGTATTATTTATATATACAATATATTGAGGATTCTCAAGGCTGCAATCCCGGGCGATGAAATCGCAGCAGCAGAGTGTTGCAGCAAGTGTGATCATTCCAGAGCCGATTCGTTTCGCTGTCGAGATTCCAATACACGTCACGATGTCATGATTGAAATGCTCTCTCGATTCGTCTTCGATTACATGGACTTCTCTCCGTCGCAACCAACGTCCATGATGTACAAGCGGCCAACCATACTCTTTCCTAGCCACTCGAGGCATCCCATAACATCAAGTAGAATCGTCTACGAGAGAGACCCATTCCGATTCTCCCGACTCAAGCAAATCGCGAATAGCTTTCTCAATGACCGTATATTGGTGTTGAAGACTCGCATAAAACGGCGAATAAGGGGCCAATGCCCACGTTACCCGTTGAACTTTCAACTCATCCAGTAGTCGCGTCCCCACGAGGATAGTGGTGTAGTCCAAGATCATCCGCCAGGTTGTCTTGGATAGGTTCTTATCCTGGAAGATGATCATGGATACGTTCTTGTTGCGGAGGAACGGGGTGTTGAGCTCTTTGAGGTGATATTGGTACGTGTCCCAATTTTCAGCCGTGTAGAGCCGATTCCAATGTACCTCGAGTGGCGGCATGGGACCGTATGTGGGCATCGAACACTGAAGCCAAATCCCAAACGCTTGAAGGATGGCTTGTCTGCATGATGCGCGATCGGGCGAAGGAACGTCGAACATGATTAAGTCAAAGAGTCGATTTGGTCCTAGGCGCTCGTCTATCGGAACATCTTTACTGTCCAATGTCAGGAAGATCAAGTTGTGTTCCTGGATCTTTGTGGAAAGACCTTGCTTGTCTTGCCAGGTCTGAAGAAGGTCTTTGAAGATACGGCGAGTTTCGTCACGTCGGAAGTTCCTCTGGATTGAGACCGTTGCGTTTGTCGAGGGCATGCTGATCTCGGCAGCGGCTCCTGGCACTTTTTCTATGAGAGAGTGATTTGCACTTGTCGAGGGCATGCGGATCTCAGCATTGACTCCTGGCTCTTTGTCCATCAGAGAGTGATCATTCAACGTACTCGTTTCTGTCATTTGTCAGTCACCAAATCCGAAACTGCTAGCAACACTGTGCTTACCGTGGGACAATGTCTCCGACTTTTCCGTTAAGTGCTCGAAGCCGTGACCCCACGCGAGCAGCTGCTCTTTTAAATGCCCTCCTTCCGATGGATAATCGTCTCGAGGGGTTTTCAGGCGCTTTGATGTTTCTGCGAGCTCCGTTGCCGTACGCTTCTCGTGCCACTTGCTCAGCTGTAAAGCAAATTTATACCATGATCGGTCCAAATCAAATTCAGGTGCTACATCCAAGAAGTCCTCGACGACTTCTATATAAGAACCCCGCAGGTCACTAATCGTTACTTCACGAACAAAATCCGACTGCAGGTGGTCGTCTCCTAACAATGTCTTAAGGCGAATCATGTAGCTCCTGAGAAAACGCTCTCCGATGGTCAGAAGAGCACAACTGAAGAACGACTTTCCCATAACCTCTTGTCTCAGACAGTTGTCATTTAGATTGCTCTTCACCTCAGTCCAGCGCGGGGAGTTCATAGCCTCCAGTAGTTTTCTGGGCCAGGCTTCATCATAGATCGGCCAATCGGAGGCGGTGGGCACGCGCTTCAAACAAGCTTTGATCAACACCCTTTGCTCGTGTAGCCCTACGTTCTCGCCGATTACCTTAAATACGTTTCCGCCGCAGAAGCCGGTCAAGAAGGCGCCATTGTAATCTGGTAAAAGATCGAGGGCAACCTTCAAGTATGTGCCATCTGATTGCCATTTGGCGAGAAGTAGTTCGAGAGTAAAGTAGTCACGCACGTCTTCGGGACAAGTCGTTGACAGTAATCGCATCAGCTCGTGGACTTTCAAATTTCCAGCAGGCAGCGCGAAATTGTAATCCACAAGCGTACGTTGCAACAGAGCTTCGAAGTCCGAAATTGCAGCCGCTGGCGAGTCTGATTGATGTCCCTGTGTCGAGAGAGTCGGTGTGTTGACTTCCTCTGACGCTTGCTCGTGGAGCGAAGTTGGAGACGCAACAAGGGATTTAGTATTGGCGTGAGCGTGTACACTGCTACTTTCAGATGTTGGATCATCTAGGGCAGTCATTCGACGTTTCTTCCGTACATGACTGTTCGCATTTTTGCGCACACCCCAAGCATCCAACTTCATGCGATACGCTCGAATGCTGATTTGTGTTAACTTTTTGGCCAGATGGGTAGGCACGACGGACAAATTGGAATCTCACTCACGAGGCATCGAAGCCTTGTCGCTTCAGCACTTTCTGAACCTCGTCCAACGTCTTCGACTCGGATACGTAGAGCCGCCTGATCTGCCCCTCGTACCGGTCCCAGTCTTTCGTCATCTTTGTCGTCTTGCTTTCCAGAGAATCATCGTGGTGAAGGATGGTTTGCTGGGTGAGGGAGAGACCATGTTTTTGCACTTCCTCAGATGTGCACTTTCTGCTGACTGGGCGTGTCGAGGCGGGACGGCGATCGCTGGCCCTTATTTAGAACTACCTGGTGTACCCCTCAAATCAAATGTGCAGGTTTGTGCAATTCCGAGGAACGGGCGACACCGAGTCGCAGAGCGCAGAGCGAGCTCCCGCCCTTGCTGGGCCGGGGTGGTTTACGGTGAGCGTGAGCACGAGCACGAGCGCGAAGTTCCTGGTTGCTGCGAAAGGCCCTCCCGAGCCTTCTCGTTTCGGGTGTGAAAGGCGAGGGACGAGGTGGCCGCTTCCAACCACGGGCTGGTAGGCTGTCGCGACCTGCTCGATCTGCTGCCGTGGCTTGCTAACGCTGCCACCAGTGCTGCCGTTGGATCCAATAGCGACGACGCGCACATCATCGCTCACCGCGCTGCCGGCACATCGGTCTCTAGCGAGCTTGGGAGCGTGGGAGTGCGAGCGTGGGAGCGTTAATGCCGTCGGGCTGTCCCTGTTTGTGCACTTTTTTGTTGCACTTTTCGTCGAGACCCAGCCCAGCGACGGTGGACGCTGAGCGCGGAGAGGACGGAGACCCACGGCGAGTCGCAGTCGAGGCGCCATGGATGAGAGGACCGCGAGACATCCAGGCACGCGTCGCAGGCCACTGATCAACCTGGGCGCAACTGCGAGACCGAGGAGACGTCGTGCATGGAGACGGTCGTGCATGGCGCCGCCGTCGCAATATCACCGATCCACGAGAGAGACTGATTGCGAAAACGAGGCTTCCCTCCCCCTCCCTCAACGCCTGTCCTGTCCACTCGCACCCTTGACCACAGAGGCCTTCCGAACCTTCAACCATCCCCCCACACGCGCCGGGGTGCGGCAGCGCGATCCATTGCAGTCTCGAAAAGCCGGCGGCACACCTAGGCAGGCACACGCAACCCAGCCCTCTCCCCATCTGCAGACCCGGCAAACATCATCAGGCTGGCCGTGATGTCATATTCGAGGACTGGATGCGATCGTGTCGTATAGGACTGAATGCGGTCGTGTCGTATATATTTGATGCGCTCTGATTAGATCGCCAGCAGCCATTGAACTGTCGTGGAACGGCTGGATCGTCCGAGAGAAACATTCGGGGTCCTGGTGGTCCAGACCTTTCGAGATGGAGATGGGCCCAGAACCCATCTCCTGGGTAGGGAGTTTGTTGCGCTCGAGAATCAAGAATCAAGAATCAAGAATCGAGAGAGCGTGCCAGGCCTGCGGATGCCGACGTCACGGAGGGTCTGCGGGAGAGGAGAATGGGCCAGCGTTGTTGGCTGCCCCTTTTTGCACCTTTGTGCGCCCTTCTGCACCCTCCTTGCTCCTGCCCTCAATCTCAATTGCCCTCGATCTCAATTGCCCTCCCCTATTCGGGTATTGCGCACCTGGTGCACGGCATCGGGTCCCATGCGAGGTGGGTGCTAATTTTTTGTTCTGTTCAGCAAAATGCACTTTTTTAATAACTTGTTTGATGATCTTGGCTGCAAATCAGAGAGATGCGCCCCGGAGGGACTGGCCCGAGTTCGTTCCTTGCCTAGGTAGCTACAGTACTGGAGGCATCTCGCTGATGGCATCGCTCAGCCTGTCAACATGGCAGTCAACATGGCAGTCAACAGGGCAGTGACCTATGGCAAGTCTATAGCCTCACCATAGGTTGATTTGATTTATGCCTACTAGGGAGTTCAAATGTTGGTCCCAGGACCCCGGACAGGCATTCCTGTACTGAAAGGTCGGGTTTTCACCGCTGGAGATGCTTCCCCGGATGGCAGGATCGTGCTCTATGACCGAGCGAGACGCGGGCTGGTGCTGGCTGGCACTGGCAGAAGAGAAAATGCAAAGTGCAAAATGCAAAGTGCACAAAGTTGGGGGGTTCGCGTCGAAATGGCCTCGGTGCTGGTGGGTCCCTCGTCCTTCCTCATCCCTGGACCGCCTCTCGTCTCCCCCTCCTCGTCCTTCGTCCCAGGATCATCCGCCACCCCAGGCACGTCGCTCCCCGGCATGCTGCGTCTCTGGCATGCTGCATCCTACTGCAGGATGCAGCAACCTCGACGCTAGACTCGAGCAGCAATAGTGCCCGCCCGCCCAAGCCCACCTACCACCGCCACCGCGACCGCTTAGCAGACGGCTCCCTGCAGGAGCGCGCGTGTCTGGTGGTGGTGCTGGTCGGGGCCTTTTTGCACCTCTCCCAATTCTTGCACCTTTTCCTTCAGCACCCGTTCATGTCCACACCACGACTCGCCATGCTCCCCCATTGCCCAACGGATGGCACTCGCGCGATCGAGCGCCCCGTTACAGGAGCCATGCCGTCGTCGACCGCTGTGCAATTTTGCGAAGGTTCGCAAATGCAATTCTGGCCGCCTTTCTTACCTATCGCATCATCTAGTATTCGACGTTTATATCTCCTTCCGTCTCCCCCCCTCTCTCCTCTCTCTCCTCCTCTGTCCTCATCTGTCCTCATCTGCTTTGTCTCCATCATTCACATGTACATTGTTTGGATTGACTTCAAGTATCTATATAACAGCCCCAGTATAACTGCGACACATCTCACCATGAGTCCCAACGAAAGACGTCCACGCAAGAGCGCGAGCTCAGCATCGTATGTCCTCCTCTCCTCTCTTGTTTCCACACGGTACTTATTTTGGGCCTCCACATCTTCACACCTCACTGCTGCTATGATCAACATCCCCTAACATATTCCTTCTAGAGTACCGCGTCATGCCACACCTCCCTCTGCCACCGCCGTCACTTCACCTCTCAACCACAATTACAATATCTTTACCTCTCCTTACGACAACACCTCACACTCTGCCGCCGCCGACCCTCTCTCTCCGGAATACAACATCCTTAACCCTCCATACAACTCCACCTCCCACTCCCTCCAGCATGCCTCTCATCCTTATCAAGGCACAACCCTCTCCTACCACAACACTCCACACTACGCACACACAACGCACGCTGCCGACACTACAGGCTTAGACCTGACACCAATGCAGCGCTTTCAACAACAACCCTCCACCTTTCCATACTATCAGCAACCCGACAATACCCCTCCCACTTCTTCTCCATACCATACCACCTACCACACTTCTGCTCCTCTACATATACGTCCAAGGTCTCGAGACTACTCGACTGCAGCGGAGGCAGGGTCATATGCTGATGATGTGTATTCTCGAACACAACATCAACACCAAGACGCTGAGCCAAGCACTGGAAGCAGTTATTATGGGGGGTGGCCCCAAGATAATCTTTCGGGTGTGGGGCAGCACTTCAGCGATATCAATGAGGGGTATGGTCAAGTAACATACCACTATGACAATAAAGACTTCGAGGAGTGAGGACGTTGGGGGTTGTAAGCTTCCACGTGATGTGTCACGTGAATGTTGATGGTTAGGACAGACCTTGAGCAAGGAGTTCATGGTTAATGGACTGGGAGGGCGGATACCTTGGGTTGGTTGGCGTTATGAGAACAGGTGTTGAGAAGCGAGCAGGATACCTTTCGTGTTACATTTACTTTTTGCTTTTAGGGTTTGGTCTTGGATAGGATCAAGTCGGGAATGTTACCGTCGAAGAGTAGGGAGGTTCTCTTCGGCTCGTTCCGTGCCATAGTCGGTGCGAGACGATGCAAAGGATAATGCGGCCTCTAGTGAGGCGTAGTTGAGCTGTGCTTAGGATGTGTAGAGATCTCTGAAAAATTACGTTGTTAAACATTCTCACGCACTCGCTCAAACGTCGCTAATATCCAAGAAATCATCCGCCTTTCTCCACACAAACCATCACATGACCCATCCATAAATCATCAGGATATCCTTCTCACATAATTCCTTCCTGCCTTCCACATCCTCAATCTTTCACCAAAAGGACATGGCCTCTTACCCACCTAACCAATCTTCTTCTCCAACTTCTTCAAGAAACCCGTAACACCCCTCTCCACATGCCCCGCACTCGTCTCCAACCTCCCCTTTGGTGGCGCCAACTTCTTACCCGGTTTATACGCCTCCGTCTCCGTAGGTCTATACACCTGCTGATGGATGCTATAATCGGTATTCAACGGCTTCGTATTACTGACCCCCTGGTAACTATACTGCGCAAATCCTCCTGGTGGGGCCGTAACGGCGTGAGCTAGTCCCGGCATGGGTTCAGACGAGGGCATGAACTGCGCATTGGGTTGTCCGGGTGGAGCAGGCGGAGATGTGAGAGGAGAGTAGACGCCGGGCGATGTCATGCCAGCGGATGAGAGGCCGGGTGAGCCTGGATATTGCGCGAATTGCGTAACGGGGATATGCGTTTGTTGCGCTTGGTAGGCGGGGGGTGGAGCAGCGCTCGGCGTGCCGGGCGGTGGTTGTGCGTACGGGGCATTTCTCGTCTCGGCGGTTGGAGGCGGCGCAAAGGTATTTTGGAAGTGCTGAGCGTAGGGAGATTGCACGACTGCTGAGGGAGGTGGATGTTGGTTTGGCTGGAATTGAGAGGGTGGAGCAGGAAGACCCGAGAGGGCGCTGGGAAAGTAACTCCCGGGTTGGGCTTGACCGGGTGGTCCCGAGAATCCCTGACCGAATGGTGGCGCGCCGAAGGCTTGTCCTTGGTCGGAGGTTGCGGCTGCCATGAGAGGGTTTCCGGCACCGTCTTCCGGTGGAGGGGTCTTCTCTCGGTATCTGATGGCTTCTGGAGCGGCGGGAGCTGCTGGATTGTAGGCCATGGGGGCAAAGTTTGAAGCTTCTTGACTCTGTGGAGTTGCGGATATGGGTGGGCCTGGCACAACCGAGCTTGTTGTTGTCCCTCGCGAGTCTCTGGTGCGCCCATGTTGGTATGATGGGTCTGAGATTGCAATATTCTCCAGCTGCTGTACAACTGGACTCATGTCCTCCTGGTGTGGTGGCGGCGCAACAGGCTCATCCTGAACGGTGATTTGCTGTTGAGGCAGAACTCTCCTAATGCCATTCACAAACACAACAGCATCCTCCTTGGCCCAGAAGTATATATCCACAGTATAAAGCCTATACATATATTTGTTCTCGTTTCGGGGATCGAATGTCGGCAGATGCCATTCTTGGGTATTTTGAACTGCACTTGGCTGGCCAGTTCCATCGACCGTTAAGGTGACGAGTGTAGAGTGCTTGTAGGAGTAATGGACATGTGCGTTATCCAGATCTGCCATATCGTCAATAATGCGACGCCCCAGCTCTCTTCATACTGACATCCATTGAATGCATCTTGTTCCGGAGTTCCAGCATTATTCGCAACCTCTATCCTTGCTCTTCGCTGTGAAGCATTCTCGAAAAGATAGATATATGAACCCTTATCGAATCGATGGTGCGGAGGCTTCGCCGTTGGAGGACCGTAGAAGTAATGTACATCTGCAAAGCTGCGGCGCATCAGCATAACACATCAGAGTTGCAGATCCAGGGCGCAAGCTCACAGGGTCGCCGCCAGATCCTCTCCAGGTCGCGCAGCCATTGTGGTTAGTCCAGCGCCTTGCGCAGAGAGTGTGTAGTGTAGATTCGAGATGCGATTGCAAACTTAAGTGCCGGAGAAAGACAGAGAGAGGTACGGAGAGAGAGCTGAGAGAAGAAACGCGACTTACAGTGCTAATGGTGGGGTTTTTACATTAACCTTACCCTGATTCTTGCAGCTCGGCGGCAAATGCAAGAGTGGTGTCCAATGAGAGAGAGCTATAAATAGCTCCGACCTATCCCACGCTAGGCTGCATTCATCCCTAGATGCTCATCGCGAAAAGTACAGCTTTGAAACTCCCAGCTGTTCGATTCTACTAAGGTACGGATGGAGCTGACGAAAGTTCACGGCACCATGCAAAACAAAGTGTTGGATTTGGCGCGCGTGTTGAATGTTAATCCGCAGGTCATATCCTTTTCCTATACAACATGTTTCGCCAAGCCTGACAGCTTAGAGCATGACTGGTGACCAGACTCGTGGGGCCTTTTTGCGCAGGCGCCTGGAAGCTGAACTGGGGCGCGGTAGTTCTCAGCCTCAATCATCTTGCTTCAAGTGCTTCATTATACACGCCCTGAGATGGTTATTGTTTTGAGCTCGAGCACGCTGCATCATATCCCTCTCCTTGGAAGGCGTTTTATGACATACGCCTTGTAATTAGCTGCTTTTGAACCGGCCGGCGTACTGCTTTCCACTTTCATATCCCTAATGTCTCCTTTTCTACGATACCCATTCATCGCAATTGTATTTCTGCTTGCGAAGGGAGCGCTCGGGTATACCACGTTCGCCCCGAATTGTACCAGCCTTGCGCAGCCTGCAAATTTTGTCGAAAGCCCTCACAGCCGGGGCACACTTGACATTCTGTGGAGCTGCTTGTTCACCATCATCGCTTGCACATGGACCATATTGCATCTCAATGTACCGGAGCAAAGAGCGGACCAATCTCCAGGATGGAGGGGAAACTTAAGGTGGGGTCTAAAGGGGACTTGGACTAAAACGAAATGGATGATCACTACTATGCTAGCCCCGGAACTTCTTATATCGATAGCGATGGGGAATCTTGCGCATGCGAAGGAAGAACAACATCGATTGAAGGACTTCATTGAACAAGATGGAGTTCCATGGTCTCTTACGCATAGTATGTTCGTCGACATGGGTGGATTCGTGCTCCGAGTAGACAGAGACGGGATGATGACCACAAGGCGAAGCGACACTCGATCCCGAGAAATGTCTGCATTGAGGCAACGGTCACCGAGTACGTCAGGTGCACTGAGATCCAGAGATGTTCATGCAGTGGAAGTCGAAGATATTGATCGGACTTCTCTTTCGGTCAACCTAGAGGAAGTCGACGTAACTACCTTAACTACTCGTCCTGAAGAAGGTGAAGTCTCGGCCAAAACGGTGCAGGCTTCGATAAGTCAAGCGTCAATACCTCAGAGGACGGTCTTGGACGCCTCCTTGACCTTGGCTCAGGCTCAGACCAAGGGAGACGGACAAGCCCGAAGCTCTGCTACCCAAGACGAGGAGACTAGCTCTATAGACCTTGTTGCTTGGCGCTACCGCCGCGCTCTACGCTGCTTTCATCTGACAGCCAGCCAGCTTTACATGCTTCGAAGCGAGGGATACCTAGAAAAAATCCCAGTCATAACCGAGGACGAGATCAATGCCAGGTCGAAAAATGATTCCTTCTCGAAAGCAATAGCAATGGTACAGATATTCTGGAACGTGTTTCAAGTGATTGTACGAGCTATACGAGGATTAGCGATATCCCAGCTCGAGCTTGCCGTTACGGCATTCTCTGCATGCGGGGTGTTGATCTATGCTTGCTCATGGAGTAAGCCAAAAGATGTTCAAGTCCCTATCTCAATCATGAACTTCTCCACTGCAATCCCGACATCAATGCTTAGAAAATTAGGGGAGACACAAGACAGCAGTAAGGTCTTTAGTTTTGCCGCGAAGTTCAAATTAAGCTTGAACTATCATTTTTCGGGCAGCAGAGCACCCAACGATGCTTGTTGGATCCAAGCCGTATATCCTGATTCTCGAAATCTAAAACCATCACCTGGAGAAATGGGCAATCACCTCGGACTTTTTCTTGGGGGCGTACTCTTCGGCTCTGTGCATATTCTAGCTTGGAACTTCACTTTTCCATCTGAAATCGAGAGAAATGTATGGAGAGCAACTTCTGTGTACAGTTGTGCTACGCCGCTTTTGCTCTACTTCTTCAGCTTCGTCGAGATGTTTTACAACGTCTATTTCAGCGAAGAATCCCAAAATACCCATTTTAGCTTGAGATTCAGGCGCCAACTGGGCAGTCTAATCACTCCAGACTGCTTCGAATCCCTTCTTGATGGATCACTCTTTATCCTTCTCCTTCTCTACGTATTAGCGCGGCTATACATCCTGGTTGAGATCTTCAGGACCTTATGTTTTTTACCTGTCGATGCTTACACATCAACATGGGCATCAAACATCCCTCATGTAGCTTGAAAGGTTTGGTATCAAATCCCGACACCTCGAAAGGAGATTATTGGTCTGGGCTGGTTCATTTGGCTGGGATATTTCAAGACCCTAGAACTCGGGGTGAAAGGAAAACTATCCATTTTATCGATTACATATGCTTTCTGGTCTACTCCCCCTGTAAATCAACATGAAACATGGTGAAAAAGTCTTGAAAGCTTCACAGACACCTTAGTCATGTGATCACAGCCACCCTCCTCCTTAAAATTCTATCCTCGTTCATCATCGACTAGTATCTCGTCAAATACGCACTTCCATATCATTAATCTCTGCTAGCTTAGCAGTTTCCTCCCTTTCTCTCCTCCCTTTGCCTCACTTCCTGTAACTAAACAGGTTACTGCTTAGAACCAAACTCTACAAAAAATATGAAAATGAAAATGAAAACCAAGAAAAATAACCTAACGTCGCTCTTATTCTCTTGTTGGGACGCCCTGAATCTTAATTTAAGAGCTCTTATTTTATGGCTATGCAGAAGTGGAGCATCGCCAAGGCCCGTCAAAAGGTACAGCGCAGCTTCAGAAGCTCTGGACATGTGGTTAGCACTGAAGGAGATTACTATCCACACCATGAGTATTGTGTTCGTTGAGAGACTAGAGTTGGCTTAAGCAAATGCTGTTTTAAAGTTTTGTGAAGACGATCTTGTCGTCCTTAGACACAAAGCATCTGGCTGTAATCTATCTCGTATTTATCAAGCTGGAAAAATAGGTAACGGCAAGATACCACGTCACTTTGGCTGTAATTAATAATGAGAGAGGGTTTGATCAAAGGTTGCGATCGAATTTGGCAATATAAATAACTAGTACCTCTCAATAAGCCAATTCTTTCTCTCTTCCCTTGCCATGCCCCCCTGCATATCCATCTCCGCTTTCTTTACATCAACATACCTCTCCACCAACTCCTTCCCCAACACCTCCACCATCTCCTCATCCTCAACCAACGCCTTCAACGCCGCATTCAAATCCTTCGGCAACATCTCCTCCACACCCAACTCCTTCCTCTCCTCCTCCGTCAGAAGTCCAGGATCCTTCTGCACATCCATAATCGTCAACTTCTCCTTTCCTTCCACACCTCTCAAACCCGCTGCAATAATCGCCGCCATAGCGAAATAAACATTCGCCAATCCATCCAACGTCTTGATCTCGAAATGCGAACCCTCGATTCGCCTCAACGGCGTCTCCTTATTCTGCGTTCCCCAACAGACCCAGCGTCCGCCAGCCCAACAACCGTCAAGCATACGATCATAGCTCGCGGGATTGCTGTACGTGAATGCAATTACTGCTCCCATGTGCTTCAGAATCCCAGCATAGAAAGGCTCCCAGACCTCCTTGTTATCGCCACCATCGGAAGAGATCGAGATATGGACGTGTGAAGCGGTGCCTGCCATATTGGGGAATGGTTTCGGAAATAAGGTGGCGCGTATTGAGTAGTTTGCTGCCACGGTGGTGATGATCTCTCGAGCTTGGATCACGGTATCGACCGCTTCGAGTGGCGGGAGAGGTGGAAGCACGAACTCGTATTGGCCAGAACAGGATTCAGGATGCCATTGCTCGAGATAGATACCAGCTGCCTCCAAGGTATCGTATATCTCTCCTAGCATGTCGAGTATTACGTTACCATGTAGAGCACGAGCTGAGCTCCAGGCGTGGCCAGCTGTGTTGTAGAGGGTGGAGAGGGTGCCGTCTGTAGCCGAGCGGCTCATGAAGACGATTTCGATCTCGAAACCTAGGAGGAATTCGAGGTTCTGGGAGGCTGCTTGTGAGATGATGCGGCGGAGAGTACTGCGCGGACATAACGGGACTTCATAACCATCTGCATAGCGGAACTCGCCTTGCATGAATGCGTAACCCTTGTATGGGCCGGGCTTAAGCGAAGAGATGACCGAGTGGAGCTTATATTCGCCAGATGGTGTGATGCTAGGGATAACGACGTCATGTTGGAGTAGGCCAAGTGCAGCTTGAGTTATATTGGCTTTAAGATCTGGGCTCTTTTGCAGCATGGACAGTGCTTGCCTGACGGGAATGACTCGCAGACGAGATGTTGCGGTGTAGTCGAGATATTGAAGACGTAGAAACCTCACACTAGGATTGTCCGCCAAGAACTTTGTGAGAGGCTGAGCATCTGATTTTGGACCTTCAATAGCTCTAGCCGACAGGTTTGTGGGAGGAGCCAAGGGTTTCAACTGCAATCTGAGGTCATATAGACTGTTCGAAGTGTTGAAAAGAATGTCCTCCACAGCTCGAACTGCTTGGGGAACAGTCAATGCTCCATTTCCGACGTATTCAGTGAGCACCTTCAGACAGTAAGTATAGAATCACAGGATCACGTGACAGGAGGTATGACTGACCACTTCAAAAGCTTCTCTCATCTGAATGACAGCAAGCAGATAAGTCTCCGGGAACCAATGTCCATCCGTAGACCAGCATATCTTCTCCGTTGGACAAAGTTCAAGAATTTCTCGAACCACTTTCTCCTGTCCCTCTTTACTAACAAAGGGGAACACTTCACCAATGTCGGCATAAACATTTTCGTAAACGCTAGCAAGATACCCAGCTTCCTTAGTCCACGGATAGCTAGCATGAAGTAAGATGATTGGTACTGTAGGATATTTTTTGATGAAATGCTGGAGGTGAGATGGTGACGATTTGGTAAGGGTAATGTCGTTGTCACCTAGGCCAGTATGAAATTGCAATGGCTTCTTCGGCCCAGAGCTGTTGGCAATGATGTGAGCTGTCTTGTTGACTAAGTAAGCATTTAGCGGTTGTCCATCGAGCCGTTTGAAATGATCTACCCCGTCCTCTTGAAGCGTGGTAATGTGATCGATAAACGCGTCTCTCACATCCTTTATCGAAAGGTGGGGTGGAATATCCAAGCCGGTGCGATAGCATATCACAGATTTGAAACCCACGATATCTGGATCTTCAACTGCATCCTTGATGACCATTTCGAAAGCCTCTCTCAATCCACTAAAGATATCATCAGAGCTGAGTTCGGGATTCTTGAACAGTGTATCGATGATTTCCTCGGCCACCTTCTCAATTCGGATGATCTTCTTGCATTCACTCCTAGTCAACCTATCATGCCAGCCGTAGTCATAGACTTCTTCCTTTCCATCAAGTCCATCGTCAATCAAGACAGTTTCGATGCCTTCAAAGCATCTTTTTGCCCATGCCTGATGAGGCTTCGCGCTTTCGACATTGATCGCTTTAACGACGTCACTCCAGGTGGGTGGGCATCCTAGAATGTCAGACAGTTGCTTGACTGCGCGGATGTGTGAAAGTGACGAGGTAGTGGCTCTCATAGCATCACCGTGTGCTTCGGTGGTGATGGCGAGCAGCGGGTGGTTGTTTACAGCGGATGGGATGAGCAGAGGATGAGCATGATTGTCGATTATCGGAGTCGTATGAATGGCGTTGATAAGGTCTTCCATTTTGTTTTTGGATATATCGACAGCTCGCGAGGTATGCTCCGACGCGTCGAGGTCGAACTCGAGAACGTGTTACCAACTGATACTGTGAGACAAGCTTAGTCCAATCAACGAGTGGTTATCTCGGCTTCCCGCGTCAATCTCGTGCAACGGACACCTCTATTTATAGTCGATCGTGAAGAGGGACACTTTCCTCTGTTAAATCTGAGATATGTCGGTAGTTGAGATTGCAAATGGATGAAAAGCGCTTTCAGATGTGAAGCAAGAAGTGAGAAATTAGGTCCGAGTCAGGTCGAGGTTGATCGCCAAGGATAAGATATGGTCACGTGCTCCTTGAGTCACACTTCTGGTCCTACTTGGAATGCACAGTAGTAAGAAAGGCTATCTCAATATAGAGATAACTCCGGGCTCACAGAAAGCACATGTCTAGTCAGCTCCAGTTTGCTTTCCCAGTCAAACTGAAAGTCTCCCATCTTATCCCCTCCCCATTCTCGATGCCTTGACTATCCCACTTTCCCCACACTTCCTCATCGATTTCTACAACTTGACTCCAGCCTTTTATCAAAGATCTCCAATAGCATACTTCTGAAGCCTGGGATAGATAACCTGCCTCTGCTATCATTCGTCTTTGCCTTTTCGCGATCCTTTCCGCGACTTCGGGGTGAGCTCTTAGCCACATAACAGTCTGTTCAAGGTCTTTCCATTCTGGGTCTACGAAGACGACATTTGCTCGAGATGCTTTGTAGCTCTTTGGCCATCTAGCATCTGAATGGGGTTCTTTCCTAGTTTTCGATGAGTGTGACAAGAGTAGTGAAGACGAGAAGAGGGGTCGCATGAGATGTGTATTGTGCATGAGGTAAGTTGGTGGAGTCGTGATTATGATTGATGCACAAGCTTGGTGAAATGGTAGCCGACCTGAATATGTGACACCCTATTCACGTCAACCCAGATTCGGTACAACAGATTCAAGACTCACTTCGGTGTAAATGATGTACTTGTACTTGCAAAAGTCCTCGATCCTGATGGCATTCTTTGCCGCATCCGCATTCGTCTCCCATTGCAAGACCTCAACATCGGCCCAAGCTTTGTTCTTCGTTGCGGCTAGGAGGTTCGGCCTCAGAGCAGTATTGCCAATTGAGTTGAACCAAGCTGTGCCCCTCCAAACAACTTCATCGGTCTTCTTTGACCATGGTACTTTCTTCTCTATCACTTCAGTTTTGGACAAAGCTTCATCTATTGTGCCGATAAATGATTTCGGCCATGACCAGAAGCTGAAATGCGGCATAACCCAATAATTGCCTTTGATCTTGGGGTCATTGCTACGAGCGAAGCACCAAGCATTCTCTCGAATGGTATCAAGGATGGAAAATGCAAAGACAGTATCTGGAAGTGGTTCTGGAGCGGTGGTGATTGCTCGGTAGATTTGGTGGAGGATTGCATCTCGTTCCTTGCCGTCAATTAGTGATAATGCCTCATAACCAGGAATGAACTACATACAAAAAGCATGTCTCTTGAAAGACGACTTCCTGCAGAGATGATATAGAGCTAGGTCCAATCAATAAGCTGTTCCTGGTAAGCATATCGTGATGATCGCACCTTGCCGTCTTTTATTCTTGCTTGCACGAGTCCTTGGTAGTCATCAGGCTCTCTCTCCAATTTGAATGGACCTCGTGCCACAGCATCATCGATCTCCTTCGTCAATTCCGGAAATGTAGTTCTGCATTGGTCTTCACTCAAAGACAGAGAGTTGAGAATTTCGATCGAGGGCGCCCTTCTTGAGAATGACAGCGTATTACGAAGATCACTGACTCCGTGATAGAGCCCATACAGAACACACGTGACAGCAATCAAGCATGTCAATCTGGCAAGCGTCCTGCGTCTGATTCCCATCCTGTAAGCAAATCGAAATGAACTGATGCATTGCCCATTGTTGATGACTGCGACTTCCACACTTGATATTCTTCTTCAATGGTGGCATTGTTTCGCGCTACGAAGGAAATATATGAGCAGGCTAAATCTCCCGCGAATGAACGTCCATCACTCGAAATGACACGTCTTCTCTCAGTCAATAATGTAGGGACTCAATAGAATATGGAACAAATTTCCTTTATATACTTTTTGACGGCAGCATTACCTGCAGCCGAAAGTCGGAGATAAAAAAAGGTTGCGAAGAAGAGGCCGAGGTACCGCACCGCACCTGCTCACCACGTGATCAATCCCATCCTCGACGACATGCCGTATGGAAAACCCAGAAATCTTCTTGAACTTTTCCTTTGCGCTTTGCCAAGCTCCAGCCAGCCTTCGAGATTGGGTGGCATAATACTACTTCAAAGTGTTTCGATGTCGGAACCGAGCTTTTTGATTGTTTCTCATTGTCCAGCAACCTGGTTCTCCAAGCTAGACGTCTCTTCGTATTCTTTCAAATTATACAATCAGCTCCGCTCCACAGAGTCTCCGATATTCCTAAGATTTCCTGTATTGGAGGAAGTAGAATGTTATCTTATGGTTTCCAGATCAACTGTCAAATTATTTCTCCAGTCCCGTCCACTAGGTCTCGCTTAAAAAGGGGAGATTCGATCGTTAGCCTGAGCAATCTTTTGCTCCCCACTATGTCCTGAGATATAAATTCAACTCCTTCAATGGTTTCATTGCCAAACCAAATGATCTAACTTCCAGATAAGCTTTTCCTAGGGATAGTTCGTACTCCAGAAGGATATTAGTGGCCACGTGGGCATAAATATCAATGATGAAGCATTTATGACCCTTCCTTTATCATTCGTTATATTAACACGGATGAATGAATACCGAGCGTGTCTTACATATGTTTGCAAATTGGGGGCTACATTTATATTTCTAATATTCTAATATAAACAAGCTCGAGAGTACTAGCGACTTTACTTGCGTCAAATCAAACAGAGATAGGGAAGCGTTCTATGGGATGTTGTCTACACTTTGCCTTCATAGCATCAATATCTAATTAAGTCATTGGAACAGCGTCTCTACCACATGCTTCCCCTTTTCGTGCGCCTCTCTGCATTCTTGTGACGCTGGAAAACGATCGTAAAATTGAAATTAAAGACGTATTCAAACTAATACAATCAAGTGCAAGAGACAATAGTTTCGCAGAAGCAAGTGTGTCTTCTGAAATTCTAAGGTACACGATATGAAAGGGAAATCTGGTTGCATTCTTGAGCTTTGATATCAGCTTCGGAGTCGCAAACGGACATTACGCAACCAGACGACACCCAATATTCTCGAGAGCAAAGAAAGAACTCCCACGTACGATAACAAGAATGCCATCGAAATATCTCTCTTAAAAAGGCAAGACAGATTTTCACTGGACCCGTGAAGGCTCTTGCACTCCTGCTGCTGATGGTTGATATACTCAGTCGAGCAGATCTATGCAGTCAAATTAAGCATCATTTGTAAAAGGCTTGTGTGTCTCTTAACGTGAATGATCATTATTGCCACATCGACTAAAGCAATGTTGGGTATCCTCTTACATGCTTGCATGATCCTACTATCAATGCACGTTGATAGAAACCTGAAGGAATCCTCATCGCCCAGGAAAAGTTTCCACCCCAGGTTCAATGCCAGAGAAACAAAGTTTCCCGGCCGACACAAAAATGCAACCATATTCCTACAGCTTCAGTATCCTACCAGGTGTCGGACTTTAGACTTCTGGTTTCGCCCGCTTCTCCTCCATTGCCTTGATGCGAGAATCCACGGTCAAAGTCTGCCGACGAAGAACCTCAAACTCAGCGCACAGAAGTTCGAATTCGATATCCGTGGTTGTTGTAGGGGTATTGGCGGCACCAAGTTCATCCTTAGCCATCGACTCGAGACGTCTGTTGGAAAGTTCTTTGATGATATGCTTGTCCGCCTCGATCCGCCCACCAAGATCTCTATTCTCGTCATGGAGCTCCCTTCGTCGTTGATCCGCAATCCAGACTTCTGCTTCCAAAGCTTTGATTTTCAGGTCCTTTTCCTCTTTAGTAAGACGAACTGCTTCCGCAACTGCCTTGTTTCTTCTATCCATCTCGCTAGCATCAGAGGATCTCAGGGAGAGAATTCGGGCGCACTGAGACTTGGAATCTTCCTCCTTCTGCGCAAGCAAAGCCTTGAGTGCGTGTATCTCGCCCCGCTGTGCGTTTACAGTGTCAACAAGCTGCAAACTTCCAAGATCGGGCTCGTTGGGATATAGCGTATCTGTTGAACCGATGTGGCCAATATCAGCAGCCGCGGTGTCTCGGTGGTTCAACTGTTCATTCAGAGAAGTGATTTTTGTCTCGAGAGCTGCAGTCTTCGTGTTGTTCTCATCGTTGGCTTTAACAAGATCCTTTCCAAAGCTTGCTTTAACATTGTCCAATGCCACAAGATGCTTCCTCGCCGTATCAACCCGCTCTGCCTCGAAAGCTGCCATTTGTATGATATTTCTCTCCCTGACTTTTCGAATTTCGTTCTCAGCACGCTCTCGTAAACTTCGTTGTGTTGTAATCTCCGTCTGCGCTGCGGTAAGTTGCTGTCTCAGTGTCGCCTCGTTCGACGTCGCGTCGGCTGCCTTCCTCTCTAAGATAGGTATTCGCGCGCTATTTGACGATTTTTCGTGGGAAAGACTAGTATTAGCCGAGCGGAGGTGTTGGTTCACGTGTTCGAGCTCAACCTCCAATTCAGCGGCCCGACCCTTGAGTTGAGCTTCTCGTATCTCGTTGTCCCGCTGAGCTGTGGTATGCTCTTCAGCTCGGCGGCAAACATCAAGCAAGCCGCATTCTATCTCAAATTTCTGGGCAGCGAGGACATCCTCCTTCTCCTTCAAAGCCTCTCTGGCTTCATTTCGTTGTTCCCGAACTCTCTTAATGCCTTGGCAAATCTGCCTAATATTTTCTTCTGGAGAGTTGTCTCTCCATCCTCCCTTTCTCGTAAGCAGCTCGTCCCAGATGAGAGCAGCCCAAGCAGATGACTTGCACTTTGAGACGTGGTCATCGTAGAGATCTCGAAATTGCTTCGCCTGGAGGTATCCTAATGCCGTAGCTTCAATGCCCTCGTTGTAATCCACAAGGAGGCGGTCTCGCTCCCTCTTCGTCACGTCCAGCTGGAGTTGAAGGCTTTGTACGTGCAACTCAGGAGCTTTGAGTGACTCCTTGCGCATAGCAGAGATAGGTGTTGCTTCAATAAACGAGTACTCAAGGAGATCTTGCAAGTGCTCGATGTGCTTTTGTGTCGAATGAGGGAGAGTGGTCAGTTGTTGTTCGACTTGCTGTCTGCTCGAGCCAATGATCTCGGGAATCAGGATTTTGAGATTCGTAGATCGGACATTATCTGCAAGCTTGGAAGAAACAACAACTAGGCCTGGGTTATAGATCTTGCACAAGATCTCGCTGCAAATTTTTGTACCCAAATTTTGTTGGCATAAAGCCCACAAGTGTTCCAACAATTGCCAGTCCTTCTCACTCTTGAACTTTTGATGGCCAGCACTAGCTGCGTGAAAATCTTGCTCAGCACTAAGAATCTTCTGAGCTTCAGCCTGCACACTTTTTTCGAGAGACGAAACATCGAATGCTGGGGTGGTTTTATGCATAAGATTTCCCGCTTCGGGAAGCGAGTCGATATATGACTCCAAAGTTTCAACTCGATTCATGGCATATGAGTTCATTTTATGGGCCGTGTCGAGACGAGCTTCAAGAAATTTGATTTTGCGGAGCTGAAGACTGATTTGTGATTGGAGTAGAGGAATATCAGTAGAGAATTGTTCAGGGTTGTCGATAGCCCGTCCGAAGACAGCAAGGGATTTCGCCGCATTTATCCTAAAAGATTATTAGCAAAACGAAAGAATATTGGCCGTATTGCTAGGTTGAACGATGGGATGTCGTGCAAGATAAACTTACCATCGCAGATCGCGTGCCTCACGCTCGTACGTGTCAACCAGACGAGTCAGGGTTGCGATGGTTTGATTTTGTGCATCGGCGCCAGCTGACAACAGGATTACTTGCTGCTTGTAGGACTTGTATATCTTCCAAACGAGTTCGTATGCCCGGTTCAGTACCCAAGCTTCAATTGGTCGCAAGACGACTTGTTGTCCACTATTGTCTATGTCAATAAGGGACTCTGCCTCCCTCAGCTTGCGGAAGGCAGTGCTGATAACTAAGGATAGGTTTGCACTCGCAACATCTATACCGGTCTTCACCTCCTGGGACAATGCATTCTTGAACTGCTCAAGGATCTGCAGGATCTCCTTCGAGGACTTCTCCTTGAAAACATTTTTGATTTCTATTGCGGAGAGCTTGAGCTCGCATTAGTTGCTGTACCGACAAGGCTCTAGAGACTTCTTACTCGTTTTCTAGTTGCGCTAGGCGCACTCGACGTGGCCTTGGAGGGTTTGCTTGTTATATCCATTACGAATAGAGTCTAACTCGAGAGTATTACGAGTATGCGTAATTAGGATGAAAGTGCGTATGGCTTTGGTGGGCTGCGAGAAAGATTATGTTATGCGTGAAGCTTTAGTCAAGTTGAAATGCAGGATAGATCTAGATAAAGCAAGAAGGGCAAACTTAGAGATCGTGGAAAGAGTGCCTGGTGCACGGACCATCAAAGGGTAATTTACCTAGGACATCGAAGAAGAGCTCCAAGCTTGCCACGAGTTCGCTTCTGGTAACTTCATGAACCTGGCTGCACGGCGGTAAGATTGACAGTATGTTAAGAGGCTCTTCAGCTGATATCGACTACATCAATGCTTGTATAGCAATGCTGTAGCTTGCACAGACCTCGAACCCAGACAAGCCTTTGAGCAGTTGAAGTAGGTACAGGTACAAACGAAGACCCCCTTTTCAGGTTTGGATGATTGTGCTTTGAATGATGCATGGAAGCGGACGAAGCTGTTCAAATGGAACTAATATCACAATGCTGGGGTTCGAATTTCAGAACCTAGGCCATGGAGGAGAACAACGATTGCTCAGACACAGATCTGCCAGTAACTAGACATCTGTTTCCAGACTAGGGCTGCCATCTTGTCATCCCCAAAAGTTCATAGCCATTACGCGTGTAACAGAAGCATTCCTCAAGACCAGGAGTCCAATTTTAAGAGCCAAGCACACGGAAGAGGCCAAAAGATTCTCAGAGACTGGTCGACCTGTGCGCTCAAACTTAGGGGGTTAAAATTGTTGCCTCCTTCGACGGCGTCATCGAGCTATCCCTCTAGAGACTATCTAGTGATACTCTTCTCGACTCCTATGCCCCCTCCGCTAAATCTTCGAAGAAGTCAAGAATGCTATAAATAAACACGGAGGAACAGTGTACATAAAAGGAGAACTTCAGAAATATCACTGTGCCTAGGCTAGGGGTACTGAAGCTTTTATGTCATTTGGAAGTGGGTGATCTGAAGCAACCTTGCTTGGAAAATAAGGACTGCTGCACACACCAAGAGGGGAAGTCCCACTCAAGAGCACCGCTGCAACCACAATCTCCAATGCTGGAAGCAGCAATCAAATTGCTAAAAACGAACGTCAAAAAATCATTAGGGATTATTTCTTCTTGATGGCTGACAAGCACACTTCTGGAAAGGAAAAGGGACTTTGTTTTCTGTTCCTTATGGAACGAAAAGGAAGTGGTCACTCGGAAGCAAGCGCGCAGGTCTGCTGAGGCTTCTCAGAGCTCTGCCATTTGTCAAGTTCAGTTGTCCAGCCTTCATCAGCTTCCACTCCACATCAGCAAGCTTTGGAAATCAAGTCGATTCGTCATCAATCATCACCCCATCCATTCCCTTCCGTTCCATTACAGTCCGGCCATCTCCCAAGCGCCTCGCAACGCCATGTCAAAGGGCAAGAATGCTATGTATCCATGCAACACACATCGCCTCCATCAGGCATCTCTCATCTCTCAAAATCTATGCAATTTGTATCCTCCACTCTCTTCTCATCTATCACTCGTCTTCGATAATGGCGATAAAGGAAGGTGCTTAAGCAGCCGCAGCAGCCTCACCCTTAAAGATCTCCGGCCAGCACTTCTCCTTCGTCCAGATCTTCTGGTCGTGCGTCTCGGCGTGGACCTCGAGCTGCTTCAGGTTGGTATTGACGATTTCCTTTTTGCAGTTGGCGCACTATATGCGCGACACGAGTATCAGCAAGCTCTCTTTCCGTCATATGCTTCGGTCCGCCTCTTGGGTTATGGATCTCGCTGGAGAAGGGCTGTTGGGAAAGCCTTCTGCCTATAACTTCAGGATAAAAAAGACAGTTATGAGTGGCGGATAGTGAGTGTTGCAACCCTTAGTGCTGACCAGGTAGAGCAGCATGCTCCTTCGAAGCAGATCACTAGGCCATCAGTCCAGACTCTCGCATCCGCCAGCTGCACATCACCTACTCCACTCCACTCCATCCAGTCGCTCCCAACCTACCACCCTCACCTCAAATGCATCTCATCTCGCAGCCCCACCATCCGCCAATACCACTTCTCTCACCAGCTATGAAGTATATTTCGCAAACAGAAAACAGGCACATTATGAAAGAGGAGGATAGAGAATCTCTCAACCCACAAGACTCGTCGGCTTCGGCGCCTTAACCGGCAATCCATTCGCCTTGACCGGTGCCCTCGTACCCGCCGCCTCAGCTTTCCGATGCTCGCGCTGGACCTGCAGAACAATTTCAATTAGCCTTCATCTTCAACACTCCCCTCATCCCCTTTCTCCTCCTCCTCCTACCCCCCCTTCTCTTCTCATTCTCTGTCTGTACCCACCCCAAGACCTCGCAGACATCATCCGCGGGGTTGAGGGGTCGACGGAGCGAGGGGCAACGAGAGGACGGGAAACAAGGAAGCGGAATGTGGTACGCACCTTCATCTTCTTCGAGACGGGCATCTTGACTTCTGTTTTGTTCTGTTCGTTTTTCTTCTTTTTTCTTTCGTTATCTCCGAAATAGTATTTGGAAGAGAGTTGTGGTGGGAGACAATATTCACAAAGGAAGGTGAGGTTCGGTCGAAAATTCAACGATAAATCTAGGCCGGCGGGTGATCTGATCTAAGGGTCCTTAGCGAGACGAGGCTCGGCGATTGCTGGGTTGTCGGTGGTTACTAACGCCGATGTGATTAGGGAGTGGAGTGATGCGATCCCGATTAAGGCAGGGGAATTCAAACTTGGAATTTACAAAGTAATTGATCTATATTATGACCTAGGCATGGCCGGAAAGTCACATCGGAGATTAGTCCAAAGTATCTTTTATACCAGATAGCAATTATCATTCTTCGAATAAGTCATCCTCATTATCATGGACTAATGTCATTGAATGTAGACCCCATCCCAGCGTTAGCAATACAAATACAGATATCAGACACATCTCGTCTTCTCCGCATGCTCATCTAATCATCTCATTTGCAGCCCGATCCCTGCTTTGGGGCACAGAAATATAGGACTTTGCCAACCCAGTGCGAAGTCCCAAAGCCAAATTCGCACTCGAGCCTAGACCTTAAAAGGAACATGCCCAATGTAGAAACGCCAGTATCCTCCCAGAGACCCGTGTATTGCGACAAGGAAAGGAGAGGACGGTTTAAGCCAAGATTTATGCTCGCACCAAGCCGCGTACTTTCGCGTGGGATGCCTGAGGTTAGAGCAGCTAGTTGTGGTATTCGTGAAACGAGATGTTGTTGATGACCTGACCCTTTGTGATTGGAGCGAGGCCGTTTCGTCATCCTATGCCAAAAGCACATTGCCATAAGCCTTTCTAGATGTACCAGATATATGGACCTGTATGTCAATACAGATGGATGGCCCCCGACATAATTGTAATTCTGTCTCCGTCTTGCCATTCGAATTATACACTCTGTGGGATGAAACCGGAGGGTGGCGGACTGTTCAGCATGCTGTTACGCTTATTCCGACTCTTTTTCATCTGACTCTTTAGGGCACTAGAGTCCAAAGGTTTCAAGAGTTCGAAGCTGCACAGCAGCTCGGTCGAAACGCTCATCACTGCACCGTAGTTGTCGAATTCTCCACAATAGTTCGGTGCAGAGAAGACCGTCACCAAAATTCGGTCCTCGAAGAACTCGTATCCATCCTCAACAACCATGTGTGCCCGGCAGACCAAGTCGAAGTCGTGCCTAGCAAGGAAATCTGTTATCACCTTCTTTCCAAAGGAGTAGCTGACGCCTCGTTCACTGGTTTCCCAATCCTTCTCCTGATCTGCAGGATCCGACCAAAGAAGATCGTTCAGCAAACCATAATCTGGCACATCGGTAGGCCGTGCAATGTTCCGAATGTCGTCCATATGACTGAGAGCCGGCGAAAGTCCACCGTGGACGCAGAAAATCTTCCCTGCAACAATTGCAGCGATAGGAAGCTATGTTTGTTAGCTAAATCTCTATCAAGGTTGAAAAGAAAACTTACACAATTAAATGTATCCACGAACGTCTTCCAGATTTTAACATTGCATCTCCGCTTGCATTCATCATAAAATCCATATACACGTGTAACATTGGCGCACTCATGATTTCCTCTCAATAAGAAAAAGTTCTCAGGATACTTGATTTTGTAGCACATGAGAAGCAGAATCGTTTCCAAAGAATGCTTTCCCCGATCCACATAATCTCCCAGAAAGAGAAAGTTCGATGAAGGCGGAAAGCCGCACATCTCAAACATCCGGATCAAGTCGGAATACTGCCCATGAATGTCGCCCACGATCTTCACGGGAGCTTCCAACTCAATCAATGGTGGTTGTTCCAATAAAATCTCTCTGACCCGAGAGCATATAGAGGTGATTTCCGCGTTTCTAAGGACAACGCCCTTTGTACTCTTGCCAGCGTATCCCGCATCCAAAAGTCGCTTGATATAATCATCAATATCCGAATCCTTCAAGTCTCCCATGGCCATCGATAACGACCCTGGTGCACTGTCTGGGTCATTTCCAACCACTTCAAGGGCATCATGTGTAATTGGGTTAATTGTGTTTGCCCTCTTGACGAGAATGGACGCACCAGCTGCCTGTAGGTGTGTATGGGGGTTCGTTCCGCCAGAGGGAGGTTGATCTGAGACGTGGTCAACCTCTCCGCTGCGTTGTGCGGCATCCACGTCATGATGACCTGCTTTCATAGAGGCTGATTGAATCGGTGACGGGGGAGGTTCTAGATCGTCCAGAGTCGTAGCGCCATCTGGTGAATCTGCCCCAGGAGATGTTGGCGAAGAGACAGGAGAATCTTCGGCGTCTAGTCGGCGTCCTGAACGAGAACTTTTCCCAGACTTGACTGATGCAACATCTGATCGATCCGGAAGCGCTTCGCCATTGCTCAAGGCTGAGGTAGAATTGCGCGGGCTATCTGTCTTGCCTCGAATTTTAGAACCTAAGGAGGAGCGGAAGGATCGCGTCGATTCCTTAGTATCGGCCTTGCTAAAGGAAGGGTATGATTGGAGATTGTCGGCGAGTGAGGCTTGAGAGGCACCGCCTTTGGGTGAGTTTGCTCCAGAGCCCTTGGAGGGTTGATTTCCCATATTCACAAGCTGTGCCCAGGAATATGTACTCTATTGATTCTTGGGAAGGTGAAGTTCGCAGAATATGGAGGCTTCTAAAGCTGCTGAGTTCGTAGCTTTGTATGTCCGTCGTCGGTTACAAGATGGATTTACGGACGTGGATGGGAACTGTCGGAGATAGGCAGTTCGGGGCCGGTGGAAATTGAGCAGCTTGTAGTTATATCCCGGTTCTCTTTTCGAAAGCACGTATTCTCAATTGGAACAGAATATTGACCGTGCGATTGAAGTAAAAGTCGTTGTGGAATGAATGTGTTTGTTCGTGTTGTTCGGCTTCGCAGGGATTGGGAATCTAGAAGTCCTGAGTCACAACTTTTGTAAGCACAGGTGCAGAATCTGATTCCAGAGCAAAGTACGATTGTTGGCAGAGAATGCAGAGAACGCGCAGGATAATTGAAGTTCCTTTTGGGTCTTGAGGCAGGAGGTCTCGCCGAGTATGCTAGGATTGGAAAGTGTCCATGCATCAAGGTCAGGTGCGGAGAAAAGACAACGAACGAACCTGGAGGCGAAGGGACAGTCAATAACGAAGCATTCGTATACCAATGAGATATTTCTGCTAGCCGCGCACCGTTCAAGTGGACAACGGCGAGGTTTCACGACACCGATGTTACTCTTGCGTAAGGCTAGACGTGGTGAAGAGAATTGTGGGGGTTCTGTCGTCAGAGAGAGACCCTGCGCACGGGGGAGGCTGAAGAACAGAGAGCCGGAGGAAGAATTGGTCGTCGCAGAGAGCGGGAGCGGGATGACGGCAGCAGCAGCTCTTCGCGAACCTCGGCCAGACAATAATTTAGGGGTTGGTGATGATCCGCAAGTCGAGGCTGAGGGTTGACGATGGTTGTTTTTGGTTGTTTAGGATGATAGTTGCCTGGGCTTGTTTAGCCTTAGCGGCCTCGTTCGCAGCAGGGGTCTTGACTTGGGACGTCGACGTCAACCTCATGCGATCCCCAGAATACCTAACCAACAACACGTGTTGTTTTGACTATTTTAGGTTTGTGGCTAGACCTCGTCTTTTCTTAGATTCTAGGACTTATGTCGAAAATGGGTGAAGTTCATCGCCAATCACGGGATCTACGTCACCCGCCCACCAGCGTGGACACAATTGACAATAAATTCTCGACTACCTTTCTTCTCGGCTCACACTCTGTCAGTTCACTGAACTTAAACTTCACCCAAAGTCGTTCTACCCAGCATTTGATACGCACCACCCTGCATTTCAAAATCTCCAACAACCACCAAGTTTTCCGCCCAGACAAAGGGTAAGGAGACGAAGTCCTTCTTACCTAGTCCATCCACCATCAAATCATGGCTACA
The DNA here is from genome assembly GCA_003988865.1 of Phialocephala sp. D728. Taxonomy (NCBI): domain Eukaryota; kingdom Fungi; phylum Ascomycota; class Leotiomycetes; order Helotiales; family Mollisiaceae; genus Phialocephala; species Phialocephala sp. D728. The sequence continues at coordinate 55,679 of QYAJ01000120.1, forward strand.
GCGGAGATGGAATATACAGTCTCTTGTGTATCGGCACGACAAGAAAAGACCGCACAGGAGGAGACGGGACAAGAGGAACTGGAGATGAACCCACGGATACCAGCCACAACCTTTACAGGATTTTCCACTCTTCCGAACGAAATCCGGCTGCTCATAATTCGTTTCGCACACCTGGTTCCAAGAATAGTAGAAGTGGAGTGGCCTCGATATGTACCCGATTTTGATGAGACCATCATTCCTTGGGCCAAGCCCTCCGCCCTCTTTCGAGTCTCTAGGCAGTTCCGCGACGAGGGCCAGAAGATACGCCCGCTGACACTAGCAATGAAAGACTCTGACAAAACTTACGATGCTCGAATCCGATTCAACTTCGATCTCGATACTCTCGTCCTTCCAATTTGGTATCTTAAGGTTTCAGACATCCGCTCATTCTCGGAGCAGGGTAAAATCCAAAGGCTTGTTCTTGCCTACGATAGCCTCGCCAATCCAGACGATTGGATGGTGCGTGCAGGACGATTCATTGACTGTATGGAAGACCTCACGGAAAGTGTTCCAATCATTGATCGATGTTTGCTTGACAGATATCAGTCGCTGAAGGGCTGCAATTTTCATAGCCACAACACCTTTCCTTTGGAAGTTCAATTTAGGAAAAGACATGCAATTTTGGTACACAACAGCTTGACGCTATGGGGACAATGAACAAACGCCGTATTCATAAGAGGTCAATGCCTAGCCTTAAACCTCTGTGGCCCATCAATGCCGGCATCTCAGGGTGACAAGCGCAGAGGAGCGAGAAACCGACCATAACAACGTGGACGAGACAAAGCGATTCTCATAGGTGCTGCAGAGAAGGAGATGCATCTAGGCCATAGTTACTATCGCTCTTTCTCATAGAAAGGAAGAGGAGAAGAAGATCCACGGCGGCAGATGGTCTTCAATGACATCATATCAAGGGTCTTGCTGCTGCTCCAAGTATGAGATCCATACCATAGGCATAGCGAAATTGCAGAGAGATGGATCATACATGTAAAGTTTAAAATCATATAACACCGCGAGCGAGCGTCATCAATCAAAATGCCGCGTCAAAGGTCTCGTCGCAATTCGTGGGGGAGACGTACGTGAAGTCCAACCTGCATCCGGACAGGCAAATCTCCACCGTCGTGATTTGTCGGCCGCAAAATCTAGCAGGATGTGAAACGTCTTCGACCCCACAAGATACGAGGCTCCTTATGCGCCGTGCGAAAGCCGCAACCCATGATATCAATCCAGCGAATTCCAGCCTCCCACATGATAACAGCCCTCTTGCTGACGCGGAGTCAACCTTACATTAGAAGCCCAGGAGCATCGCGACGAGTCAGATGCCAGGACAGTCTCAGTACAGCGGGTCTCCGATGCCATCGGGCCACCCGCCACGCTCGCGCGACAAAAATAGATAGCCGGTGGAAGGTTGCCAGGGACAGACCTCCAGGTAAGGCTAGCAGCCATTAACCGCATTCGGCGATCGAGACGAAAAAGGCCCAAGCCACTTTGGGCGTGAGCGTTGTTTGGGATATGGTGATCGTCAAGGGGACCATCGCCCGTTGACCGTGACAACAGAAGAGCATCTCAACAATCGAGAGGAAGAACAATATAAAGGCCTTCTCAGCGCATCAACATTGAACTGTTCCCCAAGGAATTTTTCTCTTCCTTTTCCCCTCTGAATCTTGACCCCAAAATCCAGCCTCAGGGTTGACTTCGGAGTTCGTCATACTCAGCCACCGCACACCCTGTCCTAGCCCAGCCCATGCGGCCGTCCATTTACGAACGCTGACTGCGCCCTGCCCCAAACCAACACCTCCTTCATATAAACACGAAACTCCACGCCTCCTGAGAAGTCCTTTCTTCCTACAACAACGCCGTTCAACCACCACCCTCGATTTCCATTCCCTCGACATCGACTGATTGTCAACACATTCGTTCGACGAGAAACCGCCAATCGTTTATACTACGACCGCAGAGATGGGAGCCGGTCGATTCATCTGTGTGGCGTTGCCATTTGGCTTGACGCTGGCCAGCTTAGTCTGCATCTTGATCGCGATGCTGGCAGGAATCACGAACAAGAACCTGGACATGTTCGAAGTCAAGACACAAAACCTCTCCATCTCCTCATCCGATCTCCAGAACTTGAAGGACTTGGTCAAGAGAGAAGACCACTTCTCGGGCCTTACCGTTGCTGCTCTATCCAACGTAGCCTCAACTGCAGGCTCCATCAACATCACCGCCGCTGATCTCGGCCTCGCAGACTCCTACAAGGTTTCTCTCTGGAACTACTGCGCGCAGACCGGCAGCAAGGTCAACTGCACCGACGCAAAATTCAACTGGGCAAAGTCAGCACTCAACACCACCACCATCGAGAACCTAGCCTCCTCCACCTCGGGCCAAACCGTCACACTCCCCAAATCCTTGACCAGCGCCCTCAAGACCTTCACCGTCTTCGAGAAATGGACTGAAGTGGTCTACATCATCGCCGTCATCACCTGTGCCTTCGAGATCTTCCTCTCCATTTTCGCCTTCTGCTCCCGCGCTGGATCCTGCGTCACCTTCCTGATCTCCGGCCTCTCAACCACAACCATCATCGCCGCATCCATCATGGCCACCGTCCAAGTCTCCATCGTGACCGGCGCCATCGATTCGGTCGCTAAAGCCTACGGTGCCAAGGCTTCCATCAACACCTCATTCTTGGCAACGACCTGGCTCGCAGTTGTGTTCAGCATCGCCAGTGGCTTCTTCTGGATGTTCACCATCTGCTGCTGTGCTTCGGATCACCACAGCAAGAAATCTCGCCGCAACCGTGGCGGAGAGGATGCTGAGAAACTTATTCCTGCGGGCGCGTACCAGAGGGTTGAGGAACAGCATGGGTTTGCGGGTCAGCAGAGCGGTGTTTACAATGCTCAGCAGTTTGCTACTCCGGCACATAATGTGAAGGCGGAGAGAGGTGGTGCTTATGAGCCTTACAGCCATAGCTCTATCTAAGCAAGCTACCGGTACTTTTCCTTAACGTCTATTAATGGGGATGGAGAGGGAGATGAAGATACAGATGGAACGAAGATGTCTGAATCTTAGCGTGCATTACTGGCGTTCATGGATCTGGGCTTGAATTGAATTGAACGAGGAATGGAGTGGAGTGGAATGGAATATGATGGAGGATGTGTATGTACAATGGAATGATCGATGGGAAATGGAAAATGTAGTCAGCTCTCAACATGTCGATAGAATGATACCCGGTACATTCTTTCTCAATTCTTCACTCCAACTTCTCAATTGCAATCGTGTTTCTCCCTATCCTTCTCCCTCTATCCAGTATCACTTCCCATCCCAACATCAATCTCCCTCAACAGCCTCCATCCCATCCATCAATTCATTTCCAGACCGCTTCCTCGCTTCCCTTCTTTTCTCAGTGCTTACACCCCCTGCCATACCATACCCTTCAGCTCCCGACCAACAACAAGCGCCGCCTCCAATCGGACACCGAGATCTCACCCGCCTTTCGCCCGCCTATCTCACCTATCGCCCATCCGCCTATCTGACCTACAGTACAGTAGGGTGCAAAAAGTGTTTGCACCCCCCCTTGCCAGTCTAACTTGGATAGGCAGCCGCTTGACCTGTCCAGGTTAGAACTCAGCCACCTCTAACTTTGTTAGGTAACCGCTTGACCTACCCAAGTTAGACTGGCAAGGGGGGGTGCAAACACTTTTTGCACCCTACTGTACAGTACAGCACTGTACAGTAGTACAGTACCTATTTCCCCATCTCACCTCATCCTCATCTCATCTTCCTTCCCATTTCCACCATCGCATCTCCCAATCCGTATCTCCCCAACTGACTAATCTTCAGCTTCCAGCCAGCCACTCGGTTACAGAGCTTAGTACGTACCCAGAGCTTGTTTTCACGTACATTTCATTCGAAGCGGGAAATCTTTGGGCGGGAACTTATTTCCGACTCTCGCTTGCCTTCTTTCTCTTCTCGGAAATTTAGAGGTTGTGTGATGGGAACGTGGGAATGTGGAACTGTGGCTTGGAGGATGCGATGCGATGCGATCTATTTAATTTTAAGATGCTATCTTTGAACTCTTTTGATGAGTTTTGAGATTTTGAGATTTTCCTTTTTGGGGAGTTGGTGTTGAGTAGGGGTAGGGTACAGTAGGGTAGCATAGCGTTGGGTAAGGTAGGGTAGGGCTGGGTTCCTGGCCTGGGTAGCGGAGGGCGGCCGACCCGCGTTTAAGAATAAATGCTCGAGCGTCGAGCGAGGGAGAAAGAGAGAGAGAGGCTGAAGTGGGGGTGAGTGGTGGATGCTGGATGTTGGATGCTGGATGTGGGGATGGATGTTGGTTGCTGGGTTTGGGAGAGGTGCTGGGATTGCAAGAGATTCTGGGATTGTGAGAGATGCTGTGCTTGGAAGTAACTCTAACCTTATGAGACACTCTATCTAGGTTTTTGAAGACGTCCTGATCGTACTTGAGACCGGTCTTCACGAAACCGTCAAGCTCGCCTGCGTACCAGTCCATAGTAGAGCTCCACAGGCAACTATGTAGATTCTGTCTAGTGACCTTGGCTTGTGCCCCAATCGAACTGTCTTTGACAACCGTCAGTGAACAAGTACTGTACACGTTTCTCCAGTATGTATTTTGTTCTCCCCTACCTGCGCTGTGGGGCTCGTTCAGCTCGGGATCGGAAAACCTAACGTCTATCCCTGCGTGGCGAAAAACTCACTGTGCCGGAAAAAATGATAAGTACTTTGACTTTAAGAATCTCAAATTATTTGCACGTATCAATATCTTGAAATTAATTAGTTTGATATTGGGGGTTTTTTTTGCTCTTTTTCTATGAGAAATCGGTTTACAAAAATGGCATTTTGAGTAAGGACGATCCGCGAGACTATAGAAGCGTAGGCGTTAAGCAAATAGTCAATCTTTTCAAATGCCGCACCGAACAAAAAGATCCTTAAGCTAGAGAATAACGATAACAAACCTCTAGCACACGCCAAAAACCTATCAAGACAAAACACACAAGGAAGTGTAGCTACAGTTCACTCTTCTGAGAATTCTCCTCAGCCCGCATTTGGACGGATTCAAGAAAAGGCTTCTAAGCGAGGCATCAAGGGGCTAGAGATTTGAGTTTTATGGCCATGATGGTGAGCTGCTCCATAAAATGCTCCATGAATTGGCGTTTTATCTGGTAATCATAAAGTACTGATAAACTCATAGACTGTGTTGAGTTATGGAAAGAATTAACGACAAAAGAAGTTGAGTTTCCCGAGCTACCGCCTGCTGCTATGGGATGAAGTATCTATGAACGATATGAATATGCTGGTAGAATACACATTTCGGATACCCACCGAACATATCGCGAGCTGGTACAGAGGAGTGAGAAGCAGCCAGAGGAAGTAACGACGCAGAGATGAAATCAACCATCTCGAAAGACTGAGGTAGTCGCAACCCGCAACGCCAGCCACTACGTGAGCCTATAGTTCGGCCCGAAAAAGAATGTGCTGCACGCCTCAGGTACGGAAAGGATTGACTTAATCAGCGGGTAAACTCGACCTTGCAGCTTGGCGCTTTTGTTTGAGAGAATATACCTGGTGATGTGCGCTTAGGGCGTCTCTGGGCCAACAAAAGTGTCAGCTGAAAACAATTACAGAAGTCAGTTCAAAACAGGCGATCATCAACATTTGTCAAGTGCCGAAGCAAATCTGCGCAACATGACCCCACCCCCAACAATGACTTATGAGAACCCCAGCTCAACCTTCAAATAATGTGCTCTTGAACTCTTTCCCGCTCTCGTCCCAACCAACCAGCACATTCGCCGTCTCCTCATTCTTACTGAATGCACTCACATCCCCGCTTAACCATTTCCCAGCAACCTTTCCCACAAACTCGCAGACTGACCTCCTCTTCTCCATCTCAAATTTGATACCGTGATCTGCACCTTCGATCCGAATCCACCAGCTCCTCGCCTTCATCCTCTTCCTAATTTCCGCGAGATCTTCAAAAAGACACAGCTCGTCTCTATCACCGCCAATGAATAGCACTTCAAAATCCTGTTGAAGTTGAAGCAGATCCTGTGGAAGATGAAGTCCTGGATCGCTACTCCTCTTATAAGAAAGTGGCAACGAGAATAGGATGAGCTTTTTCACATTTGAATTAAGCGATGCTTCAACAGCAGCTACACTACCCTTACTCCTTCCGCCAAAAGCAGTGACAGAAGGGAAAGCGTCCAGGAGCGATCTGAAAGTAGCAGCACGTCGCTCCACACTTCCTTGGTCTTCGAAACAGAGGACTGTATGAGTTCCTGCTAAGCCTTCGGCAAAAGCATCTAACGCCGGGTTATCCAGCTGAGAACCTGCGCCGTGCGTGAGGAGAACATCAGGCTTTGGTCGTCCGTTACTCTCTTCCTCTGCTGCTGGTTCGAGGGGTATTTTTGCTTCTGTTGATATTGCTGATACCGAGCCGTGTGGTGGAATAGCGGTGAAGTAGAGTCGGCACGGATAAGGGTCGGAATTTGGGTTCGTAGACGAATGTCGAAAGTCTATTCGAGAGATTTGCGGAGCTGATGGTACTTGAATCACTGACATTGCTAGTGATAATAAATCGAAAGATGTTAGATGTAGACTGATCAATCCGATGCAAGTTGTTGGAAGGATGTCCAGCGAATGATCATGTAGAACATAAAGAGAGTGGTGTAATTCTTCCTCTTCGTAAGCTACGAGTTGTATTTGTACAATATCAAACAGGTTTGTGTTCGCCTCTAGAACAGGCTTCACTTTATGAGAAGGTGGTAGAGAAAGTCAGTACTTTATGCATAGCAAAATTCGCGTGAGTCATTCGGCCTACATTTCCAACAGTGGGATAACACAACCAAAAACAGTAAACATGTAAATAAATTCACCAATCGCGCTGTTTGGTAGTAGACTAATGTTGACCCCTGCGCTCTTGGAAAGGGAGTCTTAAAGCTGTTGTAATGTCTATAACAAATATTATAGAATGGAGAAAAATATGAAGCTAAATTGGCCTCTATCATTTATATTTTTTGATTTGATATAGCGTCGGATTTCATTCGAGGACACATGCATGACGCCTTGCCGGAAATAGCTGCATCGTGACACCACACCAACATCAGCACGTGAACAGATGCAACTTCAGATTATCCCTCTCAATCGTTATTCGTCTTATATCTGAGAGGTACTTGTAAACTCACTAAAAGGATGGCGCTCTCAAACATATTCGAGTCCGTGCCATCCTTTCTCTCCAGTTTCTTCCCTCCACCAGCCCCAGCCTCACCAGAGCCTAAACTACCAGCCGAACACCAAGGTCGGCTTCCCGTACCAACCACAGCCCTAACAAAACCCGAAGTCCTAGTCAATGTCTTAATCATCCCCGCCGATGGCACTCCTCCACGAATAACACGTCTCATGACCACCAATGTATCAACGGACAACAATATCGATCGGCACTTACACCACATCCCGGACATGCGATCCTTCTGGGGTTCCGGACGTGGTTGGGAATGGCGAGACATGGCTCGAATCGATATCAAAGACCAAGAAAACGCACGTTTGAATGGATGCTACTATGGATTTAAGAGTTTTGCTTTGGATGAGTTGCCGAGGAATGAGCATGCGGGGCGCGGAGTGGGAGATGCTTGTATCGTGAAGATGGCGGAGGAAAAATTTGGCCAGAGAGGGCACAGAATTGTTAGGGTTAAGGGGAATGAGTATCAGGATTATGAGAATAGGTTTGCTAGATATGCGGTTTATGACGATATTGATGAGGATGTGATAAGGACGGGGTTATGGAGGGAGTTGTTGGAACAGTTGGAAGAGCTCTAACTAAGTATTGATATAACTTATGACATAACAAATTCCAAGGTCATGTAGTGCAAATTCTGGTTTTGAGATAGTACTGGCTCCTCGTGGTGGAGAGATCACCCAAAAGCTTCGAGATCGAAAGATGCTTGCAGATTCGCGTTGCGGGTAGCTTTATGCAAGTGAATGAGGGACAAAAATTCATGGGGCACTTGAAGTGGGTATTTATGAGATATTCATGAGCAGAGTGTAGCAAGGCTTAATTTCTCTGTTTCTGAATCTTCTTCCAGATCAAGGGATACCTTCGTACATGGCTTTTGCTTCAGGGTCGAAATCCTTGTCCTAGTGGCGTTGAGCCGTGCTTGCAAAGTACAAACGTGATCCTCGGGGCTCTGGTTTCCCTTTAGGCCATAGAGTAAGGATGCATTGCAAGAGTGGTAGTGGTGAAGAGATTGAGTTTATCTACGGAGGTGCCAGAGAAAATGACACATAGTACGTACTTAGTTCTAATGCCTTAGGCAGAAATAGTTCAATGGAAGGCAACTGGACCGAAACACAATACGACCGTCGCATCTCTTTATACTCGGGCATCCTATTTATTAAAAGCACTTATTTTGCAGAGCCATTATCGTAATGATTAAGTATAGAATTCTATTTCATGAAATCGTGATGCCAATCGTTACAAAGGAATTTTCAATTGCGGCAACTGGTGGCAACAATGACATGGGGCAAGGGTTCTCACCCCAACCCCACCCCCACCCACGTCAGTCCAGCCTAAATAACCGAGAACCCCCATAAAACTCGCACCCGCTTTGCGCGTAATATAGTTCAAAATAAGCCAAACTTCTGCATCGAACCCAACAGCGGCTTTAGCTCACTTGGGAGAGCGCCAGACTGAAGTAAACTTCAGATTATGAAATCTGGAGGCACTGTGTTCGATCCACAGAAGCCGCATACCTGCGAATCGGGGATAACCCTGATAAGAACACAATTTTTTCCTTTTTCGTTCCTTTTTCGTTCTCTTTTCCTTTATTTTCTCTTCTTCCGCTGAGGTCCGGCTACCTGGCTGTTTTACGAAGCGAAGTTGAGTAAGCCTACGTATAGGTTTACTTATGGGTTTACTCTACTTGAGTGTTGAATGTTAATTTTTTGAATGGAACAAATTTTTGAAGCAAAGTTTTTCAGTAGTTTCCAAAGTTTACTTTCTGTCTTCTGCTCGTACCGGGTCCTAACTAATTTGTTCGCGAGGCCCGCCAAAGTCAGGGGCCTCGCTTGCGGGCTTCAGGGTAGGTAGGGGCATGGTGGCAAACCTGCTAAACTCTCGATAACGAAACTGACCGCACTGTGGCTGTTCAATCGACGCCTCTGTGATTGCAATTGTATAGCAACGAGATATAAGTATGTTGATGTTTATTATACAGTGAGTCAGGTATTACAGCCGAAGTCCCTCTTTCCATCCCAATTGAAACTCGCCTCCATTCCACCAACGATCACAGGACCGGAGTCTGAGCCATGCTCCACATCACAAATCAATCAGCATTTATTAGAAGTCCAAGAGAGATAATGCGAGCTCCTAGAAGAAAGTGAAAATGAAGAGGGGCAAGATATCGCAAAGTCCACGAAGTCTCCTCAAACAAACTCCTTAATCTGCTCCTCATTCCACTCCCAAAACTTCCTCCCAACCCCACTCACACCCTCTGCTTCCGTCTTAGTCGCAGCAAGTAAATATTTCCTAATATCCACGAAATCCCCCCAAGGAATAACTGCAGAACAGCAATCAGCCCGCCATCCCCTCACAAAACTCTCCAAAAAAGGAAAAGGAGGGACATACTCCACGTCCCCGTTTTCTGCAACGTAACCTGCGGCGACAGCCCCGCAAATAATTCTGTATACGCACCATAAACCGGTGGATAAGGCAAGAACCGTCGAATGATGAATTTAGTAACCGATCCCATGGTTCGGGTTAGATCGGAGTCGAGATTCCCCGGATTCAGAGCAGCGCTCACAATGCCATCGGTTTGGTGGAGCTTGGCGTATTCGACTGCGTGTAAGTAGTTTCCTGATTTGCTGACGTTGTATTTGAATAAGGTCGATTATTCGTCGTGGTAATCGAGATTGTCGAGAGGGATGCTGCCGGGCTTAGGACTACCGATCTCTGCGCCAGATGAGGAGACCCAGGCTATGCGAACGCTGTTAGATGGTCCTGTCTTGGCGGTTGAGATGGGAATTGGTGTTAGTAGCTTGGTGAATAGGAAGGGGCCGATGTTGTTGACTCCTAGTTGCAGCTCGTAGCCTTGGACTGTTTTGGAGCCTGGTGCGGGGTTCATGACACCAGCGTTGTTGAAAATTAAGTGGAGTTTAGACTCCTGAGAAAGAAACTCTTGTGCGGATGCTTTGATGGTCATTAAGTTGGCGAGATCAAGACGTAGAAAGGCCAACTGTCCGACAGAGTTCGGTGCAGCTTTCTTGATATCCTCAATTGCTTTCCCAGCCTTCTCCTCAGAGCGTGCAGCGATGTAGACTTTGGCATTTTTGGCGTGGATCATTTGCGCCAGCTCTTTGCCCACCCCGGTGTTCGAACCGGTCACTATGTAGACCTGTTTGTCAGTAAGTTGCACACAGATAGAGAAGCGGAGCTCACTTTGCCGTGTAGATCTGGGACAATTTTCTCGGTGAATTTAGGCTTTGGTGGAAAGAACTGGGAAAGCAATGGAATAGAAGAATCCCGGCACTGTGGACGGTTCCTGTTGCTTTATAAGTTGATTAGACGGCATGAATTGGGAGTAATGAATGAGATATAGAGGCAGTGAGGACGAAACCGAAACGACGAAACACGATAGAAACATTCATTCTAGGAGCAAAGTGTCTTCTGCATTAAATACGATGAACGAAATGAAAGCACACATTTTATCTGGCAATCGGCCTTAGTTCAAATACTCAATTCCTATCCCGTTCGATCTTGTATATACAAATGAATGGTTGGAGATGTAGACTCGATGTCTCGGAAGTGGGATCCGAACCGGAACAGGGATTGGTCCAAATTCCAAATGCCGCAGGAACCGGCTTTGCTTTAAATACCTTCCGAGACCATCCCCAGCGAAAGGCTGTTGGTTATTCTCCGTCATCTCATTAATATTCTAACGAGTCGAAGAATATTGAGCTTCTGTTCCTGTCCTCTTGGTGCGGCTGTAGACTTCGCGATGGAGTTCGCGTCCTCAACCGGTACCCGAGCGCCGTACGGAAGAGCATGCACAAACTGCTTCCGCGTGAAATGCTGGTGCATCTACCAGGCCAACGAGGCAGTCATTCGGGCTATGAGAGCCAAGTTTGCGGCAGAAATGAACCCGGCGACTTTGGAAACAGGTGATGGTCCTATCAATTTTGAGGCTTCGGATGACTTTGCCATGTACTTTGCATATGACCCGTGGCTGCCGGAAATGTTTGTGTCTCCGCGCGAGTTTGATATCGCGTAGTGATATTGCTACATGGCAGGAGAGAGCATGGAAGACATTAATTTGTATCCTCGAGAATCTTCAGAATATCGTGTATGATGGATCATAACGCTCATGAACGAGAGGTTGGAATGGAACATAGAGATCTGAGAAAGGGGATTTCTGAAGCCAGGTGGTGTTGTCGCTTGCCTCGCCAGATGTTTGGAGAGAAGTCGTAGTTTTCGGTGGAGGAGGTGCGAGAGTATTCACGGCCTGTGAAACCTCGCTGAAGTTGTAGAGTTGAGAGATGGACATGATTGGTTCAATGTCATTGTTTGTTGGTGTCGAAGCAGTGTCATCGTCTCCATTTCTGCTGGGACGAGGTGTGCAGTAGGTGATTGCTACTGGCGTTTCTGATGTGCGTTAGGCTGGGACCATTGCAAGTATGATTCGGGAAGGAAGGTTGACATACCAGCACTTGGCGAGATCATGGTCGATTCTTGGTCTGGCTTTTTTCGTTTCGCGCTATCGATCTTCGACGCTGGAATGATGATTCCGTGATGGAAGAACGTGGTCTCCTTGCCTCCGTCTCGGAAACGCTTCTCGCGCTTGGCGATCATTATCTTCTTGTCCTCCTCGGAGAGGTTCTTCTCGAAGTTCCATTCCTTGAGCTTCATCTTCCACTTTCGGAGACTGAGGTGTAGGTTAGGAGTGTTAAGGAATGGCATAGTAGATTGTACAGTACATACGACGCTGTGAAATCGTGCTTCTGCTCAATCATATCCATGGTGGAAGAGAGTGAGTTGCCTGCAGCTATGTAGTATTCATGGATGTCGTCTTTGAGAGAGTCCCACTTTGCATCATTTCGAGCTCGCGCATTACCCTTTCGAGGATTCAGAGCTGACGCGTTTTCGCTGCCGGATTCCATGATACACAGGTGACAAGTTGAAAGTTTTGCGTGTGATAAATTCTACAACGATTTTGAGAACAAAAAACGAGTGATATGATGATGATGAAAGACCTAGATAGAGATGATTTAATTGAGATCTTTCTCGTGGATAAAAGTATTATGTATTCAACATTTACATAAATGAGGCTGAAGGCTTCAACCTAATCGTGGCAATAGGGGGACGAAGCGAACCACTCAAAGCAAATGACCCTGAAAACTCGGTAGTAATCCGCCACAAACGACAGAGCTGAACTCCTTAAAGGTGCATTTAAATTCGGAGCCCACGAGGTCGGATTTGCCGAGTGGCTGAAATCAACCTGGCCTGGGAGTCGGGGGGGCTCACTCGAGTCACCCTCGACTGGGAACGCGCAAACTCGACGAACCGTTTCACGCTGGGACCTCTCGCGTTCAGAGCCTTAAACACGATCATGCATGTATTTGTCGCCATCTCCGGCAATTCGGAGTCAGAGTCTGGACGGGATATCCGCTTGACGCCTTCGTCAGGAGTGCTGTTGCGCATGAGGCTGCGAGAACGTTGAGAGGCAAAAGAGACGCGTATCTGAAAGAGAAAGGCCACGAAGTTGCTAGTTGAAACACGTGGATGCAGCCACCCACGTCACTTGCCCAGTATATTTCCAGATCTAGAACTATTTTCCTGCTACATCTTCCAACGTCTTGTATACTTAATTGAAAACATTCATCAGGTTAGAGAATATTTGTTTCTCTGAAGCCGTTCCAAAACGCTACTTGCATATACAATCTTTCCATGTTAGGAATGCTTGTGCAACATAGAAATTGAATGGCAAGCACGTGAGAATGATGTGAGATCGCTTGAGCCAATGAGTAGATGTTACGAAATGAATGATTACTTATTTGCACACTCAAGAAAGGGTACTACGTAAAATATTAGCAACTAATATTTGGCGAAGGAATCTTACTAATGAGGACGAAACTCGGGTGATGAATAGGGCACAAGCTGAAGCAATCGTTCGATATCTAATTGAATGAAGAATTATTTTCGCATCGAAAGAAGAAAGGAATCATCAGAGGACAAGAATATTCCAAGCCAAGATGAAGAAGACGTGAGAAATTATGCCAATGACCACTCTTCCGAATCCAAGCTCTTGCCTCCTCCATCCTTTGCCTACGATCCAGGCACAGGTCTGCTCAACAACTCAGACCAGTCCTCATTCCTGATATAATCCTCGACCCTTGTAGCCTTCACATCGACACCCAACTGCCACTCGTTAGCATCACCCTTCACCATTTATCTCACGACGAGATACCCACATCTTTAGTAAACACCACACTTTTGTCGTCACCGCCCCAATACCCGAAGTCCTGAGCATAAGCATACATCTCTGCCATCTCCTCTCCATAGCCACCTGGAGCCAACGTTTCATGATCAGCCACTGTAACTTTCTCAAAGGCAGCTGGAACTCCTGTGATTTTACTCCACAGCTTGACGAAATCTTCCCACGTTATGAGATCACCGTATGCGATGATGTTCTTGCCGGGTGGGAGCTGGGTCAGAGCTTTGGCAAATGCGCCTGCGTCCGAAGGGAGGATCAATGGAACCGGCATGCTGCCGTTGCCAGGAATGCGAAGGAGCATGGATCCATCGGGACGCTGGATCGTTAGTCTGAAGTTTTGGAAACATGCTAGGAATCAGAGATTACCTTTTCCCATGGTACGGCGGCCTGACCCCATCTCCAGTTCGTCATGAAGAATCCCATCTGCAACAGCGACGTCTTCTTCGCAACTTCAGGGTACTTTTCGTGAATGTAATCCACGACAGCAGCCTTGGAGTCAAAGTGATAGACATTGTTATACTGCCCTTTCGACCATTTCTTCGCATTCGAAAGGGATGACCACACGAACAGCTCCAGACTATCACCGACAGTAGCGACAGCATCAACGATGTTCTTTCCTTGTTGGACCTCGAGGTCATAGATATATTCTCTGATGGTTTGATTCGGTTTGAGCTTCGCACGATCGGCATCTGTAGTCATGATGACAGGAGCGATGTTAAAAGCAGTGTTGCCGAAGATCACATTGGCATCTTTGAAAGCTTCTTTGAGGGAGGCTGCGTCGTCGACATCCCCAGGAACGATCTCAATGCCCTTTGCCGCAAGGGCTTGGCTTTCTGGCTTATTTGGATTACGGCTTGTTCCTCGGATCTTCCATGTTGGGTCCTTGAGGAAGGCTTCTACGACAGAACTCGCCTGCCTGAAGATTAGCTCCGTCCGTCACGGATTCTGGGCGAAGTGAGTGAGACGTACCTGATTGCCGGTGATGCCCACGATGACCAGAAGTTTGGACATATTGAATGTTGTGATGGAAGTTGACTGCTGTTTGACGTTTTATGATGTACCTGTGTCCAAGCTGTTGAATAATTTGTAAATGATGGATGATGAGTGATGAGTGGTGAATACTGGGTGGAATGATCCACCGCTTTATACGATTCAATTCATCTTAGAAGCTTTTGCCATCTTCAATATGTCCTCGGCGATTGAATTCATGATTACGAATTTCGTGAATTGTGAACCCGTATGTCCGAGGCCAAGCAAAACCAGGATGCGCCCGCACGGCATAGGGACGGTACCCCGGTAACGAGCGGGAGCTGAATAATACAAATACACAAATGCACAGCTGGTAATACTCGTGCCTGGAAATCTGCGAGCTGATGTAAATATGGCGTAGTAAAGGCCCAACTATCAAAGGAGAATACCCAGGTTCAATGCTGGAGTGGGGCGCATTATAGCTAACTCAAACGAAAGTCGTCGGGTTTAATGCTAGGTGAACAGTCAGCTTTGGCTCAGCTTATTAGACTGTGTGCGTTGCAGAAAGTGACACATCGAACTGCATCCCCATGAGACTTTTCAAACTTTCCGAGGATGCGAAGTGTGCTCAGAAGTGTCCCAGTTTTCTCTCCAGCAACCTTATCCGCGCATCGTTGTCATTGAGAGCGAGGATAGCGTCATCCTCTCATGCCAGAATTCGCGAATGCAAGATACAATTTAAAGGGAAGAGTTGCTGATATTTCAAATCAACGAGTATTTTCAACGCGATTTCACGATTGTTGAAGCATAACCGCACACAACATTAAGCACTGCTAAACTAAGCAGCCCAACGAGGTATAGTACAAACGAGGGGTCGCAGAACAATTGGACTCGTGACTATGAATACGCTTTGAATGCAGCATGGTTGCTTTTCACTCCCTAAATCGAGCATCTCTAAGCTTTTTGCGTCTGATAGAGGACTATAATAATTCATGAACATTGTGATCTCAGTTGAGGCCAAACGGCGACCAGTCAGAACGAGAGCATTCATGATGTGGGGAATTCTTGCGACCTCAGCAAATTTGTGTAAATCTAGAGGGACTTGAGTTGAAACCTGCCTTGCAAAGGCCGCACGGCATTTCTCGATACTCTGAATCGAAGGTAAGGAATGTCGCGTTGATCTTAAAGTTCTGCTAAAATGAGCACGTTTGCTGCGCCATGATACAGTAGCTCCGTTTTTGAAATCTGAGGATAATTGATGATCTTCCAGACGAAGCTTCATGCGCATATTGTACGCAGAAAAGTTAGACGACTTATGGAGGTGCCATTCTGAGCACTGTAGCAACTCCGCGCGAATACAGAAGTGAGATTATTGGAAAAGTAGAATATTGAGTTGAACAACATAATTAAGAAGCATAGGAATATTGCAGTCCTCTGAGCTCAGGATGAAAACAGTGGCGATAAAAAATTCATGGCATGCAGACCGTAGTGATTGACTGACCATGAGCCGTGAGGCCGATCGCCGATAAAGCCAATCTCTAAGCAATACACGCGCAGCATAAGAACAATGAAAGGGAAGATATGCGGAAATGCAGAGTTGAAGATGGAACGGAACGTCAGGTTGGGTAGAATCGTTCGTTCGGGGTGACAGTTGTGGACGAAGGAGGCTTGCGGGATTCCGGGTTCGGGGCTTTTTGCACAGCGAAATGGTGGCAGGAGCATTGTGAGACTTCGACGACGCTACAGTTAGCTGAGGGATATAACTTTTATCTCCTCGCATGACGTTGAACTCAGGAGGCTCGAAGACGGAGATGCATTCGGAAGCTCCCACCTCTGAACAACAAATATTGATCTTCCCGTTCTAGAAGACTTCCAATAATGTGAAGGCTATTTTTAGACGCGGCCCGTGTTTTGTCCCAGATAGCTCTCAGCTCCAGACAACATCAAGCCCAAATGAATATGGATATCCCTCAACAAACACATTGAAGGCATCTTTGCCCGCCGCTACGTGCTCACGATGGCCAAGATCAGCCTGGCTAAGGTTGTTGGTGCGGAGGAAGACGAGGAGAAGAGTTCACTGCTATCGGGTGCGTGGCAGACAGTTAAATCGAGACCGTCGCGCAGGACCATTTGTTGGTTTGCAGGCCTCGCAATCGTCTTGCAAAGTCTACTCGTGTATGGGTGGTTCTTCTATGATCAGGAAGTCATTGAAACTCCTGCATACAACGTCAATGAAACAGTCGGATTGGTCACTGCAGTAAGTTGACAACTCGCGAGACATGTCTCATCTGCCATGTGCTCGCGAGATATCAGCTTCCATTGCACTGCAATACTGAGCTAGCTGCTAACAATTTGGTGTTCCAGTACTATGAACTCCTCCGGGACATGCGCTATCTTGGACGAGACGAAATTGTCTACCCACCCCATGTCGGAGACAAAGCTATAAATCGTACTCTCGCCGTTGATATCCTTGGACTCGACGAACAGGTCTATGAGATCCTACTTCAGCTACCCTATGTTGTCCCCCATGAAGACATGTGGAATGAAGAGATGGGCCGATATCTGAACGATTCTGAGATCGCAGAAAAACACTTGTTGGACAAAACCTGGTGGACTGGTTGGATGGGGCAGGAACGGACCATCTTCTGGCGTAATGGACATTTTGCAGACTACAGGTCAGATGCAGTTCTCTGGCTTTCGCGGGATCCCCTTGATCGATGGGAGAACCACTTTGAGGCAAATGTTTCATTTGAGACGGCAATGTCAGAATTTGAAGCTTTGCCCAAGACTGCCATACCGCTTTCATTCATTCGCTATCGCAAGTATGGTCTGGTTCTAGTGCTGGATACTGCAACGAACCGCATTGTTGTTCTGGATACTCAAAGCTGGGGCTCTAAGGACCCCTTCTTCAATCGTTTCGAGTCCAACGATTGGCCCCTCCACTACAAGATACCCAATACGAAATTTTACGGTCGAGAAATGCACGCCCGACTTGCGCCAGACTTGCTTCGCGAGTTCATTCACTTGACGAGCCACCTGGAGCCAGGATACATCCCTGGTTCTGTTCGCAACGATGAGGTATTCACTCCTGAATTGAGTCCTCCGAAATGGGAAAGATGGGTTCAAGACCTCTATCGCAAGTTTGGCTGGCCTTCCGCAGAGCCTCTAGAAGAGTGTCAGTTCCTGTCTCTTCGACGAAATCATACCTGCGACCACGACCCAATGGATAATTTTCGAGCCTCAGCCTTCTCAAGAGCTATGACTGAATTACGCCACGATATCACTGTCAAGTACCTGAGAGATTGGTATTGTCCTGTGCCTCGGAAGCAGGAGATCGTTGACAAGATGAAATCGAATGGTTTGTTGACGAAGGAGCAGATTGCCTATGCCGAAAGCGATGAGCCTGTCATTCCTTTGAATTTGGAAAGTTGGGGCGGAAATTTGGTATTCATGCAGACTGGAGACTGAAAGTGCGATCTTTCAATACCAAATGGTGATGTTGGAAGGGAGTCATGAGCTACAAATGTCCTAGCCCAAAGGAGCTGTTAGTATTGCAAACCAAGTGGTCATGTTTCGATTTACGACATGGCATGAACAGTACCTATCGCTATGCAAGCACGACGTTGCCAGCCTTCAATTGGATATTCACAGCACGGGCTTGGGGATGCGTCCAACAGGGTCGAATAGCTCTTATGGCAAGGCCATGGCTCAAGGGTAAGGCGGCTGTTTGGTGATCGATGTTGCACCGATGAAAACTGTTCCTGCAGAATTAAAGCATATACTCACAATATTTTTAATGATAATCTCACATCCATATTTGATAAACTGCCTTTTATTTCCTTTCAGGTCGGAGCGGTGAGGCTGTAAGTTTCTCGGCTGATGATTCTCCATGATCTGGGCCATATCTTTTCGAAAATTCTCATATTGAGGGGAACCCTGGCAATCGAAGAAAGCTTTGTGGGGTTTGGGAAAGTTGAGCAAATCACAGGCCATCCTGTACCTATCTATGGTCTGCAAACTTTGTCAACAGAGATCAATCGACCTGCCTGATCAATCCTTGACATGCGGCTTGACTGTGCCTCTAGTGTAAACCTCACTTGCAATCGAGATAAGAGGTCCTTATCATAGCTATCTTTGTGAAGAGCGTTCTGCCCCGCTTGGCCTCCCCCACCTATGCGGGATAAGCACTAGGCTGTTGGGTAGCTGGAACTTCAAAAATGTTTCCAACGGCTGGACTTGCTGCACATGGCATGGATTTCTGAGTTGCGGGTTCCTCTTGGTTTTCGGTTCCCAGAGCGAGCTGCCCTGTCCTGAACCTGGTGAGTCCTGCTGCATTTGTGGGGTTCCTGGATTTCTTGGCGTGCATCCTTTTCTAGTAGTTCCTCTACCCAACATTACAAGAACGGGAACGGAAACAACCATGGCCCCGAAAACATATCGACAATCTTTCTATTTTTGATTACAGAAATTTCCAAGATGTGTTCTTACGTCTCAGCAAACATGCAGGCCAGCCGAGATGTAACCGAAGTTTCGGACCTTGTGCACAATCCGAACTTTCCATCTGAGTCTTATGCAGGCCGGCTCTGATGGCACGGAATGTCACAACAGGATCACTGCGCACTACTGCACGTTCTTTCTTCGGGAAGTGTGCCTGTCTTGGCCTCCTCCCAGACTTCTCGTATCGAAATCGTCTTCTCCCACTCTTCAAATCCACACGTGGAAGCCTGCTCAGAGCTATGTCCATTGTATGCATGGAATGGAAGTTCCATCGAAAGGCTCATCTACATGTAATGCGGAGCTTCTTTCCACACTAAGAACCCAGCTATAATAACCGGACAGCTCTGCCTTTCAATGGCCAGCTGCGAGTGCCCAAGCATCGCTAAACATGAGAACCTCAGTCTCGTATGCGACCACTTGGTCCTGCTTGCTCCTGCTATTGCCTAGTTTGGTGCTTTCGAGACCTAATCCATTGCCAAAATCTGCAAACTTCAGGAATTGGCGGATCAAGAATGGAATGAACAAGCAGACAAAACGATGGACGAACAATACAAGCACTGCGGAGCCTGCGTGTGCCGCACCTAGTGCTCAAACAGTCGCTGCTCTTTACTCGAATGTTTGGAGCAGTCTCACGGATGATGAGGCTGCATCTGTCGCGGCATGGCTCTTCGCCCAGCCCTCATTCAACTTGACCAAAGCGAAAGATGCCGGAGAATGGGACAATTCATTGTTGGTTGACCCACGAATGGTTTCTTCGAGAATCATGCTAACAGCTGTACTAGACTCATGATTGAGCTCATGGAGCCGAACAAGACTGATGTCCTGAATTATCTTCAAAACGGCGGGCCAGCTCCTGCAAGATATGCACACGTGATCATTGATCATCGAGCAGCAGTTGATGCATATTATCAAGACTTGCTCCTTGGTCCTTTGCCACTTCAGAACGGCACAGTCAAATCTGAATTCTTGACATATCCTTACACCAGAAAGACAAGCGGACAAGTTCGCAACCTCGACGCGAGCCTAGATGCTCAATGGAGTGCGTGGATGCACAATATCACTGCATCAATCTTAGACATCACTCTGGATCTTTGGAATGGCTCAGCTCTTGGTCTTGACAACGACACGCTCGATGTTTGGGGTATTGATCCCTTGATGCAAGACGATGGCATTATTCGTTGGGATACGTTCTGGAACTTGCCAACCACTGAATTCGATTCTGGCACCCTTCTTCCGCTGGGACTTTTCTTCACGTCGAATGTAACTGGTCGTGACTCCTCGAAATGGACACTGGATGGATGGCTGTACAACGACATCTTTTATCCTACAACAGATGCGTTCAGAGCAGCATATTACTCACCTGGTTTCGAAAAATTGCCTGCAAACATCGATGGTTCATGGGGATGGACTGATCAAGAAGGGATTGCCCCACCTCTGGATACCGATTTCCCCCCTATTTCTATTGCACCATCAGGATCACGCTACTTCACAGATGCGGATCAGCAATACGTGAAGTGGATGGACTTCGAATTCTATATCTCCTTCTCGCGAGACACGGGAATGCACCTTCACAACATCAAATACAAGGGAGAACGTATCATCTATGAACTTGGGCTCCAAGAAGCTCTTGCCCACTACGCCGGAAATGATCCCGTTCAGAGTGGAACTGCCTACCTCGACACATTCTATGGTTTTGGAACATATGCCTTCGAGCTTGTGAAAGGATATGACTGCCCGTCATATGCAACCTACCTCAACAGCACATTTTACACCTCTGAGACCACGCACACCCATATCGATAGTATCTGTCTTTTTGAGACCGAAGGCAATTTCCCAATGCAACGCCACAGCACATCCCAATACGTCTCCGCAACCAAGAATATCTTCTTCACCATCCGCAATGTTTGCACAGTCGGGAATTACGACTACATGTTCAGCTACGAGTTCTACATGGATGGATCAATCAACGTTGATGTCCGAGCATCAGGCTACATTCAAGCCGCTTTCTTCGCCAAGAACGGCGATTACGGGTTTCACATCCACGACGCCTTGTCAGGAAGCATGCACGACCATGTCCTAAACTTCAAAATCGACTTCGATGTCCTCGGTACCCAGAACACAATGACAACAACCACCAATGTTCCCGTCTCCGAAGTGTATCCCTGGTCTAACGGCAAAGCGCGGAATACGATGAAGTTACAACGCACCGAGATCTCAACCGAAGATGACGGCAAGCTGGACTGGAACGCCAACGGCGCAACACAATTCACGGTCATCAACAAGGACGAGAAGAACGCTTACGGGGAATATAGAGGGTACCGCATCCTCCCCTCCTCGCCCACAATCCACCTCACGGTCCTCAACTCCTCGACCTTAGTCAACGCTGCGAATTGGGCGAAACATGACCTCTTCGTTACTCGTCAACATGACACCGAACCTCGCTCCTCTCATCCGTACCAAAGCCAAGATACCGCTAATCCTCCCATCAACTTCGATGAGTTCTTTGACGGCGAGAGTCTAGAGCAGGAAGATCTCGTTATCTGGGCTAATGTAGGAATGCATCACGTACCTCACACGGGCGATCTACCGAACACGGTATTCACGACTGCACATTCAGGACTCCAGCTCATGCCGTTAAATTATCTGGATGCGAGTCCAGTGAAGGAAACGGTCAATATGGTGCGAGTTGATTATGGGGGTGGGAACACGAGTCAGGTTACCAGTTTTGGACAGGGAGTTCCGAGTTGTGAGGTGCTCGATGTGGAGAGCTTGGTGCCGGATTTGAGTGCGTATTTGGGAGATTCGGTAGTGAGGAAATTTCCGTATGATCCGAATGATCCATATTATGAGACGGATAGTATTGAGTAGGAGGAGAGAGTAGGAGAGGGTTTGAATGTTTATGGGATGGTGAGATATTGTGTTATCACAGACATTCCAGCTGATTTAACCTGTGGATTGAATTAAGACATCCTCATCGGAGATATTCCATCTGAAGATAGCTTCGTCGTGGTCAGGCTTTGCTGCCGCTGTCAAGTTTCTGAGCTACCGTCTGGTGGCACATAAATGTAGTGCCAGAGTTCACTTAAAAAGTCACAATTTTGGCCTCCATCTTCCTCACAGCTCGCCTGCACCCCAAACACAAAGCAGGCCTACCAGCAAGTGTTGGTTGGCGGACGAAGCAAAATCCGCACGTTGTTTTACTTCCACTTCGCCACCGAAGTCTTATTTATACCCTACCTATACCCTTACCTAATTCCCTGTTTACTCATTTTCTTCTCTTCAAAATGGCTCACATTTCTCTCACATTCCCAGTGTGAATATTCCCAACTCAGCCTCATTCAAGATCACCTAGAGTAATTCACATCATTACAAGCCCTCAAGTCACTCTCCCTCGCAAGGATATTCCGAATTAGGAATCGCCACAATCATCAAAGACAATAAAAAGAGACGTCTTCGTTGAGTCCAGGTCGGCACACATGTGAATAGGGCAGGACAAAAATTGGCCCAGATGGAGCAAGGTCGATGTCCGCTGCTGAAGGCTAGAGTTGCGTGCCGCATGGCGATGGAGGTCGTCCTTGTTTGTTTGTTGTGAAGATGCTTTGTTTTGGATATTATGCAAGGGTTATGGCTTGTGAGTTATAGTACGAGGGGATGATAATAGTATAAGACGTTGGCAGTAAAAGGGGATGGTGAGATTAGATGAGACTGACTAAAATACGAAATAGTTGTTGGATGTCTAGGACTTTACAGACATTATAAAAAATGAATATTTAGAGTATCTATTCAAAGTAAAGATGGGCGTTGTTGCTATCATGATTGTAGAAAGATTCTTTCTGTAGGTTACAGACATCAATAAAAAAGATTAGTTGTCCTTTTCGGGGTCTAGATAGACATTGTAAGGTAGAATACTCTGAAAACAGGTCTATGGCAATCACTAACATTTGAACAAGTATCAGGCATCGGGACTGAGTGTGTTCCTTTCAACATTCATTTCATTTATGGAATCTAGTAAACTATCAAGCACTAGTTTTCCTGAACCAATTCTGCCTATTTCTCCCCTTTATAGGACTCATGATCCTCTCTATGCCCAACCCATTCTCATCCTTCTTTCCAGTAGTCTCACTTCCAATGAACCCCGCGAATGCCCCACCTCTATTCCTTAACTCTTCGAATCCACCGCTTTCCACAACTCTCCCATTGTCAATCATAACAATTTGATCACAGATTCGCATCATCTCCAACGCATGACTGATAACCACCACTGCCATACCTCCATCTCTGGAACTCTTCCCTCGTTGGATCAAACGACGGATTGTATCGCGAACACCTTCAGCAGTAACAGCGTCTAGAGCAGTAGTTGCTTCATCAAGGATCAGTATCCTGGGTTGGCGGACGAGAGCTCGAGCAATAGCGATGCGTTGAGCTTGGCCACCGGAGAGGCCCATTCCTCCTTCACCAATAATAGTTGAATAGCCATTGGGCAGGCTCATGAGGAAATCGTGAATCCTAGCGTCTTTTGCAGCTTGCGTTGCGGAATTGAGGTTCGCAAGTGGGGAGCCTTCTGCTAAACCGTAGATAATATTTGAGAGGACGGAGCAGGGGAAGAGGAGTGGTTGCTGAGCGACGATCGAGATCTGATTTCGAAGACTGACTATGTTGCATTGGGTGATTGGGACGCCGGCGAAGGTCAAAGGTGCTAAATGATGAACGGGGACTGTATCAAGAGTGTAGAGACCGAGAATTAGGGAGGCGATTGTCGATTTCCCGGAGCCGGAAGGACCGACTAGTCCTGTACAGGTGCTAGGACGAAGGGTGAATGAGATGTCCGAAAGCACTGGGGCTGTCTGTGATGGATACGTGAAGGAAAGAGCATTGAAGGAGACTGGGAACGGAGAGACTAATCGTCTTCTACCGAGCGTCTCTTGGGATTGGCGCAGTGGAAGGTTGGCTAGGTGGAGCATGTATGTTGCCGTCGTGCGAGACGAGTTGAGCTGAGGTACTAACATGAGTATGCCCATGGAGTTGGCAATGCCGAAGATGAGAAGATTGACAACTTGTAAGACAGAAGACGCATTGAGATCTCCCCTGGTGATGATGAGAGCGCCATAATAGAACACGATAGCGATGAGAAAAAAGCTCATGGTATCTCCCAGACCAAAGAAAGTGCTTGTCCAGATGGCTCTAGATATTCCAATCTTGTAAGTGGCGACAACAGCGCTTCCATGTTTACGGTTGAAGTGGCTTTCCAAGGTCAATGCCCGAACCACACGAATATTGGTAAAAGTCTCCGTGAAGATGCTGCCTGTATGCTCTGAGGCTTGATTGCACTTCTCCTCCCATATGCCGCTGATAAAGTTGAAGAGTTGTACTAGCCCGTACATGAGAGGAGCGCATGCTATAGCAACGAGTGTAAGTCTCCATGAGATGGTTAATGACCAAACAATCGATATGCTGAGCATCCAGAAAGTGGTGAAGATTGGACCTGCAAAACGACCTATCAGATTACGCATCTCCTCGGCATTGCGATCCAGATACGTATTCAATTTTGCAGGAGAGTTTCTCTCCTTATCGAACCATGACCGAGGTTGTGCCAGAATGCGTTTCAAGGCTTCTACTCTCAATGTGCCAACCCATGCTTGTCCGCTGTGCTCGAGTGCATAATGCATGCAGAACATGGAGACTGCGTCGATCACACCGATCGTGAGCAGGATCAGGGCCCATTTTCGTGCCTCCAGAGCTCGATTTTCGGGTAGATAGTAAACCTCAAGTAGCTGCGTGAACACGTATGCAAAGGTTGGCGTGGAGGCTCCCACGACAAATGCAGCAAAAAATCCGAGTGTGAGAAGTAATCTATCTTTCCAATTCAGATTGGGCCAGACTGTTTGAAGGATCATGCTTATGGGCGCTGGATTTTTTAAGGCTAACACTTTAGGATCTGGTTCGATGAGCTGGGGTTGAAGCTGTTGTTGCGTTGAATCCTCGAAAGCTTTCTCTTTGTTTGTGATCGTGGTGTCAATAGTAGGTGGTTTGATTTGAGAGAGTGGCCCATCTGTAGAGTAGCGTGGTGTCGAGCGAGGAGTGGCAAGGAGAGCTGTGGCTTGCTTGATCTCCGACAGAGCATGAGGAAATCGTTTGTTTGAAACGAATTCCGGGATCTGGAAAGGATTGGATGATCCCCTTCTGGGGCTATATTTAAAAGACTCAAAGGCTTCCTCGCTGGGAATCACTGGCGAAGACCAGATATTCTCAGCCCATAATGAATTGGCTTGTGCAACTCCGCCACCAAGGAGGAGACTGCTTCGGACGTTGACGCCTGTTCCAAGCCGAGGAGATGAATTTGGCATTCCAAATGTCGTCGAGATACGATTCCAGGTCGGTGGAAGTATTTCATCGAAAGAACACGAGCTTGGAGTGGCAGGTGAGGCTGGCTCCGAGCTTCTCCTTTGTTCATTGAGGAGTGAGGCTTCTGGTGACTGTGTGGCTGATAGAAGAGTAGCAAATATTCCAAATTGTTTCTCCCGAAGCTTCGAACAGTAACCTTCCTGGACCACGGCGCCAGCGTTGAGCACATACACATACTCATCGCCATTGATCTGAGCAACATCGTGGGTGATTATGATAGTCGTTTTCCCCTTTCGCCACTTCCTGATCTCTGCCATGACCTTTTCCCTGCTCCCTCCATCTAAGGCACTCATAGCCTCGTCGAGAATGAGTATTGGGGCATCCCGTAGACGAGCACGTGCGATGACTATTCTTTGCTGTTGACCGCCACTCAGAGCTTGCCCATTTGACCCAGCCATAGTTTCGAGGCCTGCTGACAGGTCTTTGAGGGTTTGCTCGAGATCAGCGGTTTTGCATGCTTCAGCAACATTCTCTGTAGTGGCGCCACTTCCACGACCAAAGGCAATATTCTGCAATATGGTCTCATTAAACAAGACACTTTGCTGTTGGACCAGAGTGATTTTCTGTCGCAGCCAGTCGGGATCGAGGGTCTTCAGTGAATTTCCATCAACCATGATTTCGCCGCGTGATGGTTCGTAATACTTCATGATCAGACTGCCGAGAGTGCTCTTGCCTGAGCCACTAGATCCAACTACAAAGGTTGTTTCGCCAGCGGGAAAGAAGAAGTTCGCATCGAGCAAAGCGTTTTGCCGCGGATTCGATGGATATGTAAAAGAAACCTGTATCGGTATTAGAGGAAGTAATAACGAATATTCCAAGTGATCTTACCCCATTGATTTCAATGTCACCTGAACAAGACTCCGGTCTACAGGAGCCAATCATGGTAGTTATTTTTCTGCCGTGCCGCATTTGAACCATGATGGTTTCAAGCGTTGCACCTGCAGACATGCCCTTCGTTAGTACAAGCCATTGCGGCAACACGACCTCGACAGCTTGTAAAGCGTTTAAGCATGCGTAGAAAGTGGTCAAAATATGCCCAGGGTCCACGCCTCTGTTCACCAGATACAACCCGAACCAGAATCCTTGGACAAATAAAGCGACCATCATAAATTTGATGATAGCATGCTGTAGGGCATTCGCACGAGCTTGTACCGTATAGCTAACTGCCACACGCTTTATAGTTCCTCCATACTGCCAGATCTCTTGATCCTGACCATTGTACGCCTTAACCGTATTGATGTTTGTTATCGCTGTGTTGGCATATCTCGAAGCCTGAGTCAGATCGCGCTTTTGTAGTTCGATAGCGGGACCCAATTGAAGGGATACGAAGTATAGAAGGATTCCAGCAATCGGGAAGGTCGAGACCACGACAAATGTCAGCTTCCAGGAGAAGTACAACGCAAGTCCAAGTGCTGTCACAAGGCCAACAACTTCGTAGGCAAGGAATCCCAATGGTTGAGAAACGGCCAATTGTAGCTCCCGTATTTGACTGTAGGAACATTAATAACCGATCGACTTCTAGGGATGTAAACGTACGTCTGGATGCGGATCAAGAGAGCTCCAACTCCATCTTGCCGGAGATCATACCACTCCATATCCTTATCTAACATGCTTTCAAACATTTGTTGGCGGACACATTTTGCTTGAAGTTCCCCAAATATTATCCATGAGGAGAAGAAAGCTCCTTCAATAACCCAAGCCAGGGCACCCACGCAGACGAGAGCGATACACCATTTCGAGATTTCGTGGAGGCATTGTTGAGCATCTAGGGTTCCCGCACCGAACTTCGTCAAAGCTGAAAATATCTTGCCAAAGAAGACGGCTGATACAGGTTTGATACAAGCAGACACAAGTGTCGAGGCCAGAGTGAAGGCGACCGCTGGAGTGTGGCTTCTTTTGGTGAAGATAAACAAAGAGCGCCACGAAGGCTTGAGGCCACTGATGTCGTCTGTTTCGAGAGGTTGCAATCCATGAGATGACCCTGCAGGGCTTTCTATACGAACCGAGCTGTAGAGAGTAGTCGGACTTTCGAAGCTGCTGGAGCTTTGGTCTGGTCGGCAAGCCATCGTGTATCGAGGGCGTCCCTTGGAGGAGAAAGTGGATGAACAACGAATTCGACGTACTTGAATGAAGACATGTTGGAACTTGGAAGTGGTGGTGAAGGCGAAAAAGTCAAACAAACAATACGTTCAAGAGAACAATGGGGTGCTGTGGAGTGATGCCAGATCTGTGCTCGTTTCATTGTTCTCGAGGCTCCCTCCTTAGTATTGTTTCCTAAAGCGAAGCGAAAAATGTGAACACCGATTGTAGGCAACTGCACACAACAAGGTCAGCGTATGCTATCTAGAGAATTATTATTTCTCATTCCTAGATGCTCTTTCGACCAATATTCTACTTGGGTTAGCATCTGTAATTGGCATACCTCCAGGTCTACAAGGAGGTTTCGCTAAACTTTTGTAAAGTCGAGGTGTAAAGAGGCAATCAAGCAAATCAAGAGTAAAATATCACTATCACAATTAATCATCATCGAGTAATGCTTCATAAACTCCTTGTGCTTTGTAGGACGTTGTGACAATCGAATTATCCTGGCGATGAGTGGGATCAATATTGGCCTCGTGCCAGCTTCCGAGTATTGTTCGTACTGGTATTGCGGTCGAATTGCTTCGGATGGCTGCCTTGTCGACCTGCACGGCATTGTACCAAGGTGGAATCGAGATAGCAGGCCACATCACGACCCTGTCGCTTTTGCCTTCGCCTCCGCCTGCTCCTTCTGATGATTCTCGTAGACCCAGTCGTTGAGGCCATTCCTGTTCCTTGCAATTTCGATGGCATAGAATTGCATTCGAGGTACTGCACACTAGTTAGCTCTCAATCAGCTGCGTTGCTGCTACCAGCGAATGTTCCAGTCCTACAGAAAATCGTCCCCTCTTGATCGTACTCCTTCTTTGGATTTGCTCTTATCATCGTGCCAAAGTTGTAATCATCGATCTTCTTCTCGTATGCCATCATAAATTTCCGCCATCGTTCCTTGCCAGCTTTACTCTTCATCTCGTCCTCATTTAGTGTCGCTGCGGGGTCGAACTCGGGGAAATCGGTCTTCAGGTGCTCGTAAATCTCACCATCCATCTTCGTAAGTCTCAAAGTCGATCCGCGGACTTTCTCCAGTATCGCCCAGTATGTCGACATGTGCTGCACAACTTGATGGTGGGGTCAGTGGCGGGGTAGACGGTATGAGAGGGTTGCACTTGAGGGCGTGTACCTTTGACTGCGAACTGTTTCTCAATCTGCGCAAAGATTAGCCACCTGTTCGAGAAGGAACAAAGCTACCATTGGACTTGATCATACATCCTCGAGGTTGTCTGCCTCCTCGGCGTTGAAGTTGGCTGGAGGTGCGACCGACATAATGAAATGCGGTCTGAGTGCCTTCAGTTCTTTGGTGTTTGTTTTAGATACAAGTATAAGGTCACTGATATTGTGCTGTCGTAGATACCGGTGTCTCAACAATTATGCTACTTCGTGTTGTAGTATGTAAAGGCGAAACTGCACTCGACAATAATATTCCTACTTTGTAGGACGGCAAAATCTCGGCAAACGGAACATCGCCTCATCGTCACAATTTTCAGACGACAGTCCTTCCTGCTTACCAACAATCTCAACCAGACACACTTCAAAACCAGGTTAAACACCAAGCATGTGAATGCATTTTGTAAAGTTATCGTTTTAAGAATGGTTGTGAGCAGATACTGCTCTATGTTGCCAATATTCTTGCATCTCTTAAGAGATGGCAACTGCCGAGTGACCCTGCCTGCATATAAGCATATCTTGCCTGACTATAGACGCATTTGAAGCTGTATGCGATCCTGCTAGGGACGGTCTCTGAGCCTTCAACGACGCCTGTACTGTCTGTAAATTCATAATTTGATTACATTGTGTTTGACTTTCTTGCTTCATGGGCTAGCAGATCATGGCTTGTCCTCCTTTTTATCATAGGGAAATTGACCTGAGGATATCCCCAGCGGCCCAGATCTTGCATTGTTTGTCCAAACTCAAACTCTGGTCTTGAAGTTCCGTATCAACAATGATTTGAATTAGACTCTAAACAGCGAAACGATGTTGGCGTCCTGATGAGATACTCAGATCTAGTTAAGATGCAAAAGATGCCAGCCCTCAGACCCCATACTCATATATTATTATAGGCATAGAGTGTCTATTTCTTAGTCAATAACTAGAGTGTGGCTCCTTTGTTTGAGAATATTCAAGCCCGCGTCGAATGTTTCATTGCAAATGCTCTTAAGCATACAGGTATCTGAGCCAGAGGCTGAGAACTAAATGCACAACCTCAGACTAGCGTTCGAATTTCTTGTTACCTATGATATGTCTTGTTCAGAGCCTTTGGATAAGGTAGCGAAGACATGGCCCATGTTCACGTACTCTCGGCGTCGTCCCTGAATCTTACGCAAGGTGAGCCTATTCACATATTCATCTACTTTGAGCTACCACAAAATTCATCTTGTGGACTTTCGTCTAAAGAAAATGGGACAACGACTCTCAACTATTCGTCGACCTGGTGTCAAACCCGCTAGACCTAATAAGGGCAAGCAGGCGAAGTCGCGCCTTCTTCGTCGAGCCCGCAAGACCAAGATCAAAATCAAGAAAGTTTGGAGCAAACTCAATCGCGTCGATCTAGCAGCTTATGACGAACAATCTGACACGAGTTAGTTTGCATCCTTTGAATGTATAAAGGGCCATTGCTGACGTCTTCTTAGTGCCTTTGCGTCGTTCCATTCGTGGATCCTTGAGATCCGTTCGGTCCTCTCATTCTACAGTGATCAACGATGCACTCCTGCCTACCCTCCTTGATGCCAAGGGGAATACTACAAGTATCCTCAGCGGACGTCCCTCTCCATCGGCGCCATCTGTCACCAATCTAGTCGCGGTGGAGGAAGAAAGTCAAGCATCCGTGCCAGAATTGGATAGAGAGGTTGATCTTATGGTGGGATTTGATGAGCTCTGCATACAAGAAGATCTAGACAAAGCTCTAGATACCTTAATGCCAGAGTGGAGCGGTACAGCCGAGGACTATCCTACACAAAAGCTCAACCCCAATGGCCCTCTATTCCCTTGGTTCAAGTTACCCCCGAAGTGCAAGCGAAGGATTTTCGAGTTCTGTTTCCCCCCCGAGCAACGAAAGGTCTCACTTTCTAAGGAGACCTTCACTGAAGCTGTCTTTCCTAATGGTTACTTCGCGTCCCCCTGGGATGTTCTAGACCCTGTTTGGGGCCCATTGGGTTCTTGTCGGGCGTGGCGCAACGAGATTCTCGCATACTTCTGGTCTCAATACCACTTCCATATCACGTTGAACGAGTTCACTGGCAAATTCACGTGCCCTCTGTCGCATATTTGGGTCCTCCCACATCTCCACCTTATCCAAAGGCTCACTATTGAGAGGGATTTTACACGTTTGGGTGGCAGCAGTCACAAAGCAGCATCTCAACTTGGGTTTAACATTGCAAACAAGGTCAGGGATATGATGGAATGCATAGTAGAAGGACTTTTGAATCGTCAAGATAGTATGCAAATGGCAGAACTTCACCTGATGGCGAGAAAGTATGCTGGATTTCGTCCACAGGAGCATTCTGCGGATGGTTCCTCTGACAGTAAGTATTGCAGGCAGTCTCAACGTTCCAAACGAAGCTGATTTGTCAGTCCCATACGTACCACAATACGTCGAATGCAACTGTGCTTCTATTAGCGACCTCCACGGAGTTCTGAAGCGGTGCCGAATATCTGGCTTTACACGAGCCTTTTCGATACTAATGCTGCGCGATCTGTTCGTGGATGAAGTCGGCAAGATTCATTACACTATTCCAGTCGATAGTGCGTGGCCGCCTCTCTCTCCCAGTCCTCTGGTACGCATTTGCAATCCTTCGATCAAGGCACCATCGCCTATTTCCCCATTATCTATCTCACTGCAGCTGGATGTACAATCTAATCAAAAGATCACATGGGCGAAGGAGACCGAAGAAAAATTGAATAAATGGGCTAGAAAATTATCAGTATCTGAGCAGGATCAAGGTTACACTACTGCTCAAGCCACAGAAGATACCGTCAAAGAAGTTTCATCAAGCACCGACGCACTTGCCAACCACGTTCGCAGTTGCCAAGTCTTACCTCCCGCGAGTTGGTCCAATTGCAGTACCACAGGCAGAAGCACTCCACTTCCAGACCCTTCGATTCCTCGGTCAATGAGCAATAACAAAATTATTCCAGCCATGGAAATTGAACAGATTTCAGACCACTTCCCCGACTTTATGCCCAACTTCCCTCTATCTACCGAGTCGTTGACGCAACAGTCCCAAGAAGATACCACGCTTTATCAGACAAAGCCAGCGCCTACCGAAGACATGAATCATAACGAAGCCTTCGACGAGATGGATGATCAGATGCTAGCTGGAATGAATGAGTTGAACAAAAAGATCGAGCAAGATCCTGCGTTTCAACGAACGATCAATGCTATGAAACGAATTTCTCAAATTGACAAGGGCGACGATAGCCGCCATAGATCGGCAACTCTCCCTCCTCCACCTTCCCCATCCAACCAAAGACTACCCGTGAATCGAGCTACTACAACAGGCAGCGAACGTCCTATTAGGACTACCAAGAGAAGTTTATTTGGAATTTTCGGCGGATTCAGTGGTGCAAGAGCTCCACGGGCTTGATATCTTGATGACTGCGAACTGTTTTGCAACGTTATAGTTTGTATTTTATGCTTTTCCTGGCATGCCATTGAATTTGTGGAGGACTTGTCATTTCATGGCGTTGGGGAACAGATCCTGAATGCTATCCTTGGCCGAAGATGTCGTGTATGATACAGAATGAGTGTACTGATAGTAGACAACTTCACCTTCTCATCTTGCTCGAAGGCAATGTAAACTCTATCGAAAGTAAAGAGGTCTACAAGCTGACTTCGAGACACGAAAGATAACCACGCTCAGCACGAGGTTCCCTCTCCGTCTTTGTCCTGG
Source organism: Phialocephala sp. D728 (assembly GCA_003988865.1). Taxonomy (NCBI): domain Eukaryota; kingdom Fungi; phylum Ascomycota; class Leotiomycetes; order Helotiales; family Mollisiaceae; genus Phialocephala; species Phialocephala sp. D728. The sequence goes on from QYAJ01000120.1 coordinate 88,101, forward strand.
AATGATGACAGGAGTTGGTCAGTACCAGTACCGCCTTCGTCATTCGTCCTCAGAATTAGATTCGGAATCGCTTCACGTTGACTTCGAGCTCTTTGTGGGCGAGCCATAGAAGCCTTGAGCAGTGTTACTTATATGATCTCCACGACTTATATTTATATCAGATACCTCCCTTGACACCCCTCAAATCCTTTCCAAGCATTGTGTACGGATCCAATGGTCGCCATCGTGGTCGACGTGCCTTGCCATTGTCGCGGGTAGAATGACCCAATTCACTTTTTCGGCCAATCTTTTGTAGTTCAATTCACCTGCTGGAAATTTCTAGAAATATATTGGCTTCATTTAATGGCGAAGATTCCCTCGAAATGGCACTAAGGATGGAGGTCATAAATTCTTGGCTGCGATACGCTTCGTCTTTCCGCATTTTCTGCCGACATCGACAACCACTTGCGGTTTCCACAACCACAACCTGTACAGATCTGCGGGCAACATTACAATTGCGCAGGGAGCAGTATTGCCAATACCAGCTCTCTAATTACTAGCGACGCATCGACACAGCAGGTAAGAGGTTTTGGGAGGCCTGATTCATCGAACACTGCTGACGGAAGTCTAGTAAACCCAACAGCTTTCTATACAAGAGGCATTTCTTATCACAAGCTGCTCAATTAACGACTGCATGCTGCCTATGATGCGAAAGTCTCGGATCAACCCAATCGTCATGAATATCACACAGCACCACAACATCCAGCAGACGAGAGCGAATCACGATCTCAACCACAAAGCTCCTACTCCTGTCTACCGAAGACTGATGAGTCCTGTCCTGCTAGCTCTAGACGTGAGGCCCCTCGACCTTACGATGGGATCCGTTATCCTGAATAGAACCTTACGAAAGAGCCAATTCTAAAGGGTAGATGTCACCTAAACGGTCGTTGCACAATCCTAAAGAACTTTAATGAGAGAAAGCAATACACTTTGTACAACCATCTCTGGGAAGACGAAGCTCTTGAGCAGGCTAAACGCCTCAAGGATTATGACTGGGGTGTCCCGGATTGGTCCGAGGACTATATCGAGTTCGAGGGTTCTTGAGAGGATGCGGCCGCGAAGCAGGCTGTGGAGAGGCGAACAATGATTGGGCTGCTCCAAAGGAGTGATGAAGTAGTGGAGATAAAGGAAGGAGAGTACAACTTGACGCAGCCTATGATGATTATGGGTGTCGAAGATTAATGGAGCTATACTTAGGCTCATGGTTGCGCATCCTTCGATCTGCAAGCGGAAGAAAAATATCTTGACCAAAGCAACCAAAAAAATTGCTTCCATTATGTTTGATTGCTTGTTGAACAAAGCACACTCAAGCTCAAGCATCTCGAGTGAAGGGAACGAAGAAAGAAGTAGCTTACATTTTTGATTTTGAAGCCTATGCAATGTTTGCATGGCGCGCGGTAGGTACGAATTCAAGTATCGTAGTGTCGGATATCGTAGGTCAGTAGTACACCAGTGAAGGCGTCCAGTTGCCACTTTGGGATTTCGTTGATGCGACCAGTGTGGTCGTCATCATCTGTAGATTGTTAGCAATATGTTGAAAGGTAGAACTGAAAGAAAGTGATTTAACACGCTTGAGCTAAAGTAGCCTAGTAGATTTAAAATTATAATTTAAGTCTACAAACCATCGTAGCGATTAGTGAAGTATAGTGTTGTGTTTCAAAGAAATGCCGTGATAAGGAAAGCGGTAGGAGCCGGAGAAGCGAGTCAAAAAGAAATCAATAAAAATAAAAAGTTTTTTCCAAACAATGTTCGGTAATTTAACATGCCACAAACCACATTAAAGCTCAAGCTATCTCGGATGCAGGATTTGGAAGGAAATTTTACTTACAGCCTGATTTTAGAACTGTGGAACTATCTCGAACTTTTTTGGATTTTGTCGTTAAACTCGTTGTGGCGTCGAGAATACTCGGACGCTTCATTAGCACTCTGTGGTTTTCAGAGGGCATGAGGGCATTAGAACTTGCTACTACAAAGTCTGTATAATGTTAGCTATCATTTCAAATAAGTAAATGAAGAAAATTCGAGACAGATGAGCTAAAGCGGCTTGTTGAAAAGATTTTTCTTATCGAGATCTATACGAGCGTAAAGGCTCGCGTAGCTGAAAGGGGAAAGTACGCTGAGAATTGCCCGAATTTCAAATCTAAACAAAAATATGCAAAACAAAACAAATTAGAAATTGGTTTCTAAGAGAATGATGCCATACTCAACTTATTTAGATCAGTAGCATCCCAAGGAATGTTCATGTTTACTCTATCTGAGAAGCTATTATTTGGTTTGGCGGAGGAAGTTACGGTATCCCATACAGCTCGGACATAGATTTTCTCAGCTGCAGCGGTTGGAAGAGAGGAAGACTTGCAAAGTCTCTATTACTCGAATGCAGGATGCAGGTAAGATTGATCTGCGACAGATAACCATTGGCTTTTTGTTTAGTTAAATGGGGATCATGGATCATGATGCGAAGCATTTGAGCTCTTGTGGTTTGATGTTCAGGTTTGAGTTATTGAGTTTACATATTAAAATAGATCATGTGAGGAGATTCGATTGAATCGGAGTAAAAAGGGCAAGGTCCACTCAGTTTTGCAGTTTCGAGGGTACTCGAGATATGAAAATGCGAACAAGCGAGAAAATTGCGCAGCAAGCACGAAGGAGAATGCAGAAGTTAATACAGCTAACGACGAGATGGCAGTATAATTACATCATGTTTGCAAAATGTATATCAAAGTCGTTGAAGGTGCTTCGTGTATCTTCAAGTCTTCCTCTTCTTTCCAAATCACGACTTGTCATTCCCTGCGAAGAGCTTGGAAAATGTAGAAAAATGTACCAGTGTAGGATAGTTGCGAGGGATGGATGAAATATTTGAGGCGCAGAGCGGAGAGAAGAATGTGTGCAGAGAAGGCAGAGGTGTTGGTGGTGCTAAAGTTAGGAGTACGTATCCTCTAGCATAAAACATTAACATTAAGGATCGGTATTGATGCTGAAAAAGTCTACCGAATTATTTTGTAAAGGGGATATCTTTATTATCGATATGCTGCAACAGGATGTGAGAAATTAACCGACTTGTTTTTTTCTCTTTTTGACACGTACATAGGAAAACACCGATAGCAGTTTTAGTGGGCTCGGTAGTAGTCTCTTGTGCCATATTTGATTTGGATATAAGGGAGACGGTGAAGAAATTTCCTTCCACCCATGAAGCGCATCATAGCTTTGACTTGATTTTCTCATCTCTCGATCGTTCTTTGCCACCAACCTCGTCAGGAAAGCGATACACAATATCACTAAAAGCCCCAGTAGGAAAAACATAAAACCACTTCAGTTCCTCGTCTCCCATATTGAATATTCCATGCTCAGCATCTCCTGGTATGAAGACAGAGCTTCCAGCTTCCACCTCATATTTCTTCCCTTCGATAAGTACAACACCCTTGCCTGAGATAATATAGTATATCTCCGCTTGCTTATGTCTATGAGGACAAAGCCTACCGGTTCGAGGCTGGCAGACTGCAATGCCGGAGCACAGGGAGTCCGTTGGCGTGATTGGCTTAGAGAAGATGGTGTGCCATGTGCAGTTTCCTCTGCTAGGAATATCGAATTTTTCTGGTGCCTGTGATGACGTATAGGAAGGTGGGACAATCGCAGGCTTTGCGCTTTTTGACATTCGTGTTGCCCAGAATCCCAACATCTTTCTTTCAAGCCCATGGAATGAATGAGAATAAAGACACCTCCTTGAGTGAAAGGGTGCGGTGCATTATTATTATATGCATTGTTGACGGATAGTGATACTGAATTAGGCAAGAGGACCCTACCCGTAAGTGGGGTATCGCTAAGGCAATCATCGGCTCAGAGGAGAGGTTTCACAAGTGGGGGTTATCTCTGATGAAATCGTAAATGCAAACTCTGGTCTATTCTACTCTTCATGATCTCAAATACAGTACATTGGGTACACCTCCCTCGAACATAGGAGCTTTCATTTTATCATGCAAAGTAGCATGATGCCGTGCATGCGTTCGACTTACCCGCCTAATTCGGAGTCTCAAAGTCTTATTTCCTCCCTCTGCAGCTGTTAAAACTTTCCGGGCAAGTCCAAATTTCTTTTGGTGCGGATCTATCAGCTGTCTCGACGAACTCTCGGAGTTCATCTCCAAATTCCCTTGTGAAACTGATGATTTCATCAACATATTCACAGATCACTTGGTAATCTTTGGGCATGAACATGTCGTTTTCGTATATTGCAGGCATATATCACCAGAGAAATTCCAGCCATTTCTTCAAACTTGCCTCTCGCAGCAATGTCACGTGCTACACTGTATATATCCTCATTCTTCACCACTACTCCTCTTTATCTCAATATATATCTTTACAGCCCGTGATAAGCATCCAGTTGACATGTGCGACACCCATAAGGAAAGCTACTTTCAAAAAGTCAAGGCCACAAAAGATGACTTTCTGTGTAGTCTGCCAAGGAGTTTCCACAAGGTCACCCTTCCTCGATTCGTCCATTGTGTTGAACTACTCTCAAAAATTGATATGTTTGGGTTGAGGTGTGGCAAGCTGTCTCTCGATAAAGCGCACGATGTGATGGTCGTGGTAGGAGGACGTCATGACGGGGAGGAGCATAAATTACCGCAGTAGATGAACCACGGAAATATATTTTGCGAATCACTTATTAATCTTCTGTATCTCTCATTCGAATAACGAGAAAAGTGGAAAACAACTACTCGAGCGTTTATGTTGAATGACTTAGATATAGAAGTCAGTTTGGAAAGGGAATACTTTTTTGCTAGCTAATCAAAATGGTTTCGCAGGCATGGGTCGCCGTTTTTGAAACTTCCGCTGCTTTACGCAACGTTTAATACATGTGCCATACTATTAGACCCCTGACTTTAGCTTCCGAATTCTCCTCTTCTGAGCTAGAGGCTAGAGCGTTGTGTACCGCCTGACACGACGTTCAAATCGACTGGTACCGCCTTGGTATTCGTAGCCATTCTTTCGACGCTATTCTCTAACATAATTCATAAAGCCTCCTAAGGGCTCATGAGTAATTGCTAACATGCACCACGTTTCTATCTTCCGGAGAATATTCTGTCCAAGATTTCAACATGCCTTGCTGCCCTTGCATTTGCTTTCAGGCCAGCCGTCACTCGGCCAGTAAACATCTGAAACATGAAATGTACTAAAGCTTGCCCGTAAGTAATTACAGTACCGTCAGCTGGGTGCGCGGGAAGACTGAGCATGACATCTAGATTTCTCGCCTTCGCTTTGCAGTAGCCATCGTGTAGTTTTTCGAGAGACCTCCACGTCTTGGCAACTACATCATCTCTATCATCGTCCGCCCGAGGGGTGAATCCAAGGAGGTGATCTCGGAACCGGTCCCAATTTATCTCTTCGACTAATTTTTGAATACAGAGTATGAGCTTCCTGCTGTCAAGCCCGTGGAATGCATCTTTGTCGTGCTCCGAAACTTGATTTATGTTGTATGGGTCATATTGAACAATCACAGTGCTTGATCATGATTTAAATGCATTTTTAGGAGGTGTTAAGGATTTTGGTAGGTTTGTATGTGACGATTGTTCAGATTAAGATGATTCTTCATCTTTTATCCATCCTCGAATATCGACTGGAGCGGGAGCTTTCTTCTTTGGATTATAGAATGGCATTACAGAACGTTCAGTGTTGTGCTTGGAGGTGGAGATCGATCGTTCTATGATTGTGTTTTGGTGTAATATTACAACAAGGTTTTGCGGTAAACAGATTTGTGACGACAAATTGCAATAACTTCTAAGTAAGCTGTTAGCTGTTTATATTTCACTTTGAGCAAGACATATGGGTCGTTGTTTGAATCATAGTCTTTCCTCTGATCACATTACGGACCATGAATGTTGCAGTTAATCCGTTCCTAAATCATTTATGAATTATATTCCATTAAATATTCAAGTTTGAGCACTCCTAGGCCTTGATTTAACATCACTCTTTCATCATTGCCCAGGATTCTCCACAACCTCTCTCAGCACTTCTGCAGTCCACAAAACATACAAACTAGAAATCTCAGCAGAATGATTTGGGGTAGGAGGATGAGGTTTGATACGAGCTTCAAGAGAGAAATGCCATTCTTCCTCACATCTTTTGACTTTAGTGTAGATATGGCAAAGGAGAATCTCCAGAACCAGGATCAAACAAATCTGAAAGGCGCCCAATACTCAATCCTCCCATCTGCCGTGATGCTCACCGATATGCGAGAAAGCTCTTGCTCAACGCCAACGAACGCTACAGCCATGGCATCGGCTTCCAAATCCATCAAGTACAATATGGACTATTCTTTTCTTACGGCGATCTCTCAACTAAAGCGAATCGTCGAAGGTGATTTTCCATGGGCCAAGCTTGATAAGTTAGTCAAGGCAGGGCATGCTAGAGGAGAGATCAGTGATTTGGATCTGGAACAGTGGAAAGTAGTTGCAGGGAAAGAATATTTGAAAGAGGTTGGAAGAAGCCTCGGTGGTGGCGAGAAACTACTTCATGTAGCTGTAGAATCTCTCCACTATATCCTACTTTGGGCTGTTGCGATAGATCGGAGATGGAGCTGTCCTGAAGTTGATGGTGAGTTCAGGTGTGGAAGGTCATTGGGTCTTGAAAAATCGATTTGCTAATGACTCATAGCGTGGTTGAGAGAATTTAAGCTACCGTCTATCACGCTCGAGTACGTCCTCGACAGGGTAGTGTACGTCGTCCAGTTGGTGTTTCCAAGGAAAGAGGAAAATAACATATGATGTCGCTGTTTAACCTTAATAAACACTATGATTTTATCACATTTCGTCGTCAACTGTGGCAATTATATAAACCTGAACAGTTATTTTGCCACTAAATACAATAATGGAAGTGGCGGGTTGGGTGTCTATCCTAATTTATGACTATATGTCGTTGCTTGACGGTAGACCTATAGGGTCGATGCAGTGGGAATGTACTGTGTTTGTACCAATATTCCGAGACAAGTCTGAGTCAATTGCGTACTATCACTAAGTTTTGCTCGAGTACCTCCAACCATCTCCAAGCCGAGTAAAATTCTTCAAGGATGGTTGATCCATGGTCTTGCCTCTTTAGATCGACTACTTGAAGTATTGTGCCGACTGGTTGTGTTTTTCAGTCGTTAACCAATTTGACTGCTGCTGTATATGATACTGGCAAAGACTTAGCATTGTTAACTTTCATAACTATACAATCTTGGTGTCTCTGATCTCCACAACATATGGGTCTCTTTGAATTATGATCAGCGGATAGAGTCACCTTCATCGTTGCTCCAAGGCCCTCTCGACGGGGCCACCGAAGCTTCCCTTCTAAGTCAAACGTGACTTCGGCAACTCGAACGGGCCATACGGTTTGATGGTGTTCTCCTTCAACTACCCTTGCATTTAACTAGAGCGCGGCACAGGTGGGTGTGGGTACCCATTGGCCAGAACTGTCAGATGAATGGATCACGTGAATGGTCTCAGATAGCCCATTTCAGCCCAGTCTAGAGGTGGTACCCCTAGAGTGTATATATAGACCACTAGAACCTCCTTTTATCATCAATCCAGTCTTCGTTTTCCATCTGATAAGAACAAACTACCCATAAATAAGTAGGCTAATAGTTATAAATTAAAGAGTCTACTCATCGTGCCTGTAGATACCTTTAAGAGACCCGGCACGTGCATTTTTACTATGTATATAAGTAATTTGGCTAAATAATTATTGAATTAAAACTACACGTAATATACTTTAACTTTTAGCTTTACTAAACTAGTCTAGCTAATAAGAAAAGCCTATTTTACGTAATAGGGTAACTCGCGAGTACCATAAGTAGTTTAAAAGCTACCCTACCTGAACTACCGGGTACTAAATTTGATAATACCCGACCCATGGGCATCTACCCATATGGTTACCCTCAGTTAGCCGCTACCCGTGCCGCACTCTACATTTAACGACCTGTGAAGAAACGGTAGAGACACCTTATCTTGACCCATGCAAGCTGATTCTATCTATTCATCGATATTTTCCATTGAGTGGGTTGTCTCTAAAAGCAGTACATAAATCCAATGTTGACTATTTGAAATTGCAGAGGCAGAGATTCCAAGTACGACTGCGAGTTTCTGAAACTTCTCATTCTCGAGCATGACCCAAGCAAGTGGATTGCGTACGCTGAACACGAAAAGATAGGAGTAGCCATTACCAGGTTCATCTACCTCTAAGAACGCATCCCAATGATTCCTTTTCCGAGCGTCTATAACCCTGTACCCGAGCTCAGACGGATGCCTCGCTCGGGCCTGAATATTGGGAATCCTTTCTCGGTGGTTGAAGTTGCGTGTGGGCACGGCTGGTATGTAAAAACTCAGTCTTGTTAAGGCCTGCAGCTTTTCAAGTCGTTGTCCCGTTTTCGGACTAATTTTAAATGGTAATAGTTGTTTAGCCTAGACTATACGTCTTTAAGGCTGTCGGCATCGAAGTGAGAAAAGGCAAACCAACAACTATCCGTCAACTGCTATGTGATGGTTTGACCCAACTGCAGTTGAGCATCGCTAGATAGTTCCACTCCCCCACACTTTCATCGTCTTCCCAACCCCGTTGGGGCTCGAATCTTGGCATCGATACGAAATGAGCGCCAAGGCCTTTGCTAGTTATGTTATGGGGCGGTCGGTGTATGTCAAAATTCTCCTTAAAAATCTGAGATGTATGCAAGAAATTAGATGGTGAAAATGCAAGCAGCTCCAATGACTGCCCCAACTGGAGATCTCCGTGATGTTCCTACTCAAATATTAAATCATCATCCGCTTTGCTTATGATCTCTAGCTGAAGTCGGATAAAGGCGTTCTCCCCTCCTCCGTATAGAGGAGGCATGTGTATACCGAATAGGACGAGAAGGGAACATGCCCTGTCCTCAATTCTCTTTGTCTCTCTTGCACGAATTAGCGGCCCACGACATTTTCTAGGCCACACCAGCGTCCTTATAGCACCACAGATTTGCAATCCTTGTCAAACTTCTAATAAGGTCATCAAGAGTGGACTTGCTTCCAATCCAGGCCCAGTCCTGAGAGAAAGGTCGGTATATTGCGGTGTCAAAAGCTCTTGAAGCGTCCAGCCTCTAGTAAACTACTTGCTACTTTGAAAAGTTTCTGAACAATCATTTGCTGAAGGCACGTGTGACATGTATGCATAGCATATTTCGACTTTTTCATACCAGGTGAACATTAAGTTGATCGCTTCTGACAGTTCGGCACTGCTTGACTTATCAATGCAACAGGTGTCATTCCACTGCCCTGCTATTAGCTTGAAATCACCGGGAAGTGATTTAGACTACTTACAACATACGCCCAGCCATCCAACAACGCTTGAGCACAGCATCCTACTACCTTTACCCAACCTACTATCGAAGGGTCTTTCCCGTCCTTTAGGTCCAAGAAGGTGACTTCGGATTCTGCCCACCGGTGAGATAATATAGCATATCATTGGATATCCTTTCCGAAGAACTCATGTAGCTTAAAAGCTGTGGCACCAAGGAGGCGCATATTTTTGTGAGAGGGTCTTTTGTAGGACTGGCTGAGTGTGTAGCCTGGACCGGGATTGATGTGATGGTAAGCGTGATGTAGGTTGAAGCTTGGAGAGGGCTAACAGCAGCGCCCTCGAAACGTATGCAAGAACAAAAGACGAAGATTTGAACGATAATTGTGTGGTCTGTTATAAGGCTCCAGAACTGGGCGAAATGAGATGCCCTGAACCCAACGCTCCGTTTCCCGAGTCAGGTGAGACGCGCAAATTCTTGGACATTCGCTAAAAACATCTCCTCTTCATTGGATGCATGCATATCTCTGTTTCTAGCTTCGATGTAGCCTTCATGTTGTTTCATGCTTCTTTTCATGTCTCGATTGCTAAGGTTGTAGACTTCGAGATGCAAACAGCAACAAGGTTTGACGGGCATCGTCATGGGAAACCGCATGCGCAATCACTTAATACGCAAAGCCGAAGGGGCGATTCAAGGTATTCAGCCAGACTACTTTCTCTCGGATTGGGAATCACCCGGTGAAAACTACGGGTCTACTCGAGAGTAACCGCTATCGACTCTGCCCCTCCTGCAGAACGCCACCTCGCTCCGACGCGTCCTTTCCGAGTACAAAGCTTTATAAGGACACTCATTACACTGTAGAAGAGAATCGCTGAGTTCGCAGCCGCAAAAATGACCGAATTTCCCGGTGGATGAATTTTTCAATTTGCTTTACTACTATATTCCTAAATCATCCCAATGAAATACATCGTCAAGAATACCGAGATCTATACCGTCTCTCCATTCCAAGTCAAAAGGCTCCATGAAGATACTGACACTCCCAACCATTGGTGTTAGATCTACGGCAGCTTCTGCAAGTCCCATTCGTGAACTTGACTCCTGGGCACATATAGGTTGGAAAGCACTATTTGACGCCCCAGACCATCTTGGAATCGATTTCTCTCCAAAGGCCGCTGGCTCAAACGTCTGCCGTTGGTCATGTACCTCTATTGGTTCTGCCAGAATAATGTCCTTCTCCAGCTGATGCAGTGATAGAGTTGTTACGAACTCCTCAAGAACTTTGAAACCTTGCCTCGCAAGCTTAGAAAATTGAGCCAGTCGATATAGATTACATAGAGCACCTCTTACCGCCGTGACAATGTAACTTCTCGGGAGCAGCATTCTTTCCGTATCCTTTTGCAGAGCCACGCAAAGCGTCATGCTCACGTCAAAAGGCGTAAATGCTATTTGGTGATCTTTTGCTCTCTCAGGGTTGAAGAGCTTTTCCATACGAATAGTGAGATCGATTAGGCTGACACCATACTCACATGCCATGATGCGATATCTACCGATGGCTTCGGTGCCGCTGCTATCTTCCAAGGTAGATTCATCCACAAAGAGGAAAGGTTTCAAAAGCAAAAATGCCGTTACGTTCATATCGAGGAGAATTTTATGCCGTGCAAAGGTGAGTTGAGGTAGCTGCTGATCGAGGAAAGAAGTAGAATAGTCGAGCCTTAGATGAGCTGGAAGTGTGTCAAGAAGATGCTGAAGCTTTGCCAACGGATTTGAGACAGCATCGAGATTTGTTTTGTCCTTCAGAGAGGAGATTTCTACCGTGAGCTGTGCTGCTTTATACTTCAGCAATTGGAAAACTACCGGCAATGGGATTCCTGGCTGGTCGGTTTTTATCTCTAAATCAGGAGACGGCAGATGGACATTGCATGAACTTTCTTCGATCAAATACGGACGTCGGAGGATAATAGACATAAATCTGCATTATTCAAATCACTACTTTTACAAAATGGTAGGAATGAAGTTTCAACAGACCTGTCCCACGTATATAAGCTACACCAAAGTCTTCTTCTCAGTTCTCTATCGAGATCACTGATAGAACTATCATCGACTTCTCTATGGATGCCTTGTTATAAACCATGAGTGAATGTAAACATGTTACAGGGATTTGTTCGGGTCTTACGAAGCTCCTGAGCCTCTCTTACGGCAGCTCCTAAGCAATGCCATGCCTTTATGTAGAAACCCTCTCCCTTAAGCCAAACCGCGGTGAGGAATAGTTGTTGAATGTGCATGAAATCGCCTTCTCCTGTATCGGAAAAGTCGCTAAGCTGTTTCGCAGCGCTGTGATACCGTTCCATCAAAAATTGGACTTTATCGCCAAGCTCGTTTTCAATGTGCTCGCGCAGGTGGATGGGCAGATATTGCAAAGCTAGAGAACAGAGACGGAGAATTAGAGATGAGAAGTTTAGATTCTTCAGCTTCCTGCGGTTTTGCCACCAGTCTTCATATTGCTCAAAGACCTGGCTAGGATAAAGAGTTACGGGAACGTAATCGACTGTGGAAAATGCATGTCGAACTAAGACTTCTTCTAGTCGTCAGTATCCGTTACAACTTTCAGAGTATCTGAACAGACAATCTTACCAGTCTGTGTTTTTGGTGGCAGAGAATTCAGTGCTTCCTCGATCTCCCGAGGGTACCGCTCTAGAGATGTGGAAGTAGGTAGTTCAAACTTGTCTGTGCTTTGCTGCAACTGAAATTCATTCAGCTCTGCCAGTTCTAGATAACCCATTGATTTGAGAGCATTTTCCGGATCCTTCAGCAAATTATCAACATTGTAAGAACCATTTTGAGTTGAAGAAATATCGGGTTCTCCACTGTGCACTCTTTTGTCAATCAGGGAGTTGAGGAGCTTCAATAGAGAGCCTGACCTTAACACCCCTGAAACCTTCTCCTGTATACTTTGAGGCAAGTGGCGACCGAACTCGCATAGATGTGCTACCCTTCTCGACTGGCAATGGTTGCATGGCCATTTTCGGTTGCACTATTAATGGTAAGCTTATGGCAAGGTAGGGAAGGGAATTTTGCAGGCTTGCAGTTTACCTTTTGTTTTCGTCGCCGACATTGGAGACAAGCCTCTGATGGTCTTCCCACGCCGCGCCTCTCAGGCTTCGTCGGGTGAACTAGTCGCTCCCTGGTCGCTAAGTACATCGTGTTGGATTTGTCAGTATTGTTTCCCGAAGAATTATGGTTAAAGGGGCTATCGAGCGGTAGAAGAATGAGGAAAGACAGAGTGGATGGTAGAAGTCCATTGGCAAATGGAGATGCATATTTAGTTGCTGGACGTGGTTACATAATCCCCGAAAGTAGTCGGAAAATGCAGATTATCGAAAGTCACGCCAGTGGGCTGACCGTAGATGATCATGTGACATTCTCCGAAAATGATCGGAAAATGCATACCAATCTTAGAAATCACCAGTGCGTGTCTGCTTGAGGTTTTGCAATTGACCCTAGGCCCTCTGAGATGTTGTATTTGTGAATAGTAACGCTGCATTTGCATCCCTCTCGCGGGGCATCTTCAACTCTTATATTGGAATTAAGATCTAGAAATCACTAAATTAGCAGATACACCTATTAAGAATATAAGATTCGCCATAACCCATCGAGTTATTGACGAAATTTCAAATATACCTATAAAAAACATTAACTATACCCAAAAGAATGATTTAATTAGAAAAGTTACAAGTAATAAACTTATTTATTTCATTAATTACCGGTTCTGACATTCATTATAGTTCGGATTATATCTAACCTTAGCGACTCTGTATGCAAAACACCCAGATCTAATCGCCTCCCTCCTTTCGCCTACTCTCCTGCATAAGTTTACCGAAAACTCTCGGGCATCAGTGACATTTTCTACGCTATGACTCATTGGTATATGAAGACTCTTCATGGGAGAGAAAGAAAGCTCTCATCAACATTCGCGTATAAATAAGTGCAAGTACATACACACCAATTTGAGTTCAATCTTCGAAGACAACTTTGAACCTACTGTCACATTCACACAAATCACTTCGCTAGAATCACCTTACTCAACGGCTATCTTTTTTGTCCGAACACAAAATGTCTCAGCTTGTGTGGCTCATCACCGGATGCTCCTCTGGCTTTGGGGAACATTTTGTGCATCAAATTCTCTCTCGCGGTGACCGTGTAATTGCAACTAGCCGCAAGCTAGAAAAACCGACGCAGCTTAAAGAAGTTGGCGCAGCAATTCTCCAACTTGACGTTACCGCTGATCAAAGTGTCTTGCGCAAAACGGTAGCGACTGCCATTGCCATCTACGGGAGGATTGATGTTCCCGTGAATAACGCTGCCTACATTACAACTGGGACATGGGAAGATCTCGAGTACGTCATAAAGTCCTAAACACCCTCTTATTCACTTACTGACGTGGGTCAGATACGAACAATTCTTAGCTCAATTCGACACAAATCTCTTTGGCGTAATCAAGGTCACACGAGCTATACTGCCTCATTTTCGGCAGAGAAGATCAGGCACCATGGTCTTCATTAGCTCTCGATCTGGTTGGTATGGAGACCCATTCTGCAGTGCCTATGCTGGGTCAAAGTTCGCTCTCGAAGGTGAGCTTCTTCCACAAATCAAAACGCATTCTCTAACCAGACATGGGCACCAGGTCTCGTCGAAGGGCTAAGAAGCGAAGCAGGACCCTTCGGTATTAAGTCGCTCTTGATTGAACCAGGAAGATTCCGCACCAAACTTTTGTCGGCGGGGAACTTGAAGGGTTTGGAGTCTACGATACCAGACTACCTCGAGGGATCAAGATCTTTCCTTCGTCAGTTGGCAATGGAAGATCAGACTCAGCCTGGCGATGCGCAGAAAGCCGTTGGAATTATTCTTGATCTTGTGCGTGGGGAGGGCTGTGCTGCAGGCAGAGAAGTGCCATTTAGACTGCCGCTGGGCACTGACTGCTACCAAACTATCAAGGAGAAATGCCAGGAGACGTTGAAGCTACTTGAGGATTGGGAGCTTGTTATCAAGAGCACGGATTATTAGCTTTAACTTAATTGCAGATTCGTCTAACTTCTTCTTCCACCAACTCTCCTCTTCCCCGCTGGTTTACATGTCGCACATAGTATTTCCTCCACGTACACAATGCGAACCAAAACTCCGCCAGTAGGGGAAATGGGGTTTTATTCTCTCTTAATGTTTCCTCCGAATTTCTCGACCATGGCCCTGATCTTGACGAAATCATCAATTTCAGTCCAAGCCCATAGTACCAGTGCCAATGACCAACTGAGCATCTCATACATACCCAGAAGCCTCATAAATTCACCATAATTTATTCCAATGAAGCCACCCAACATGATCCATTCCACGGCCCTTGCAGCTTCAGACCCTCGTCCAAGCACTTTTACCATCATCACCGCCCATTCCTCGTCCTCTGGCGCCAGTCTATAAGCCATGACCATGAGATCCACGAAGGAATCTGTCAATCCGATCCCGAAGACCACAAAAACCGATGTGAATTGTGCGATGAGAATATATTGAGGCTTATATCTGAGGTACAGGATGAAGTAGAACGTCAATCCTTGCAGCAGGATGTGATGTCCCTGAAGCAAAGCTGGCGAAGGGCGGTACAGCATCTCAAACAAATAGCCAATTACTGTATGATTGGCGATGTAGAAAAGCGCATCTACCGAAGTGACGTTCAAATTCGAAGATATAATCGAGGGTTTATGGAAGAGAAAGAGCGTGATGATTAATAACTTGAAGCCGATGATCGGAAATATAATAGAAAGTTGACGCTGTCGAAACGTGGGCAGGTTACTGAATCGAGGAAGGGAGAATGAGAGAGCTTTGGAGCAAAATTCTGTCGAGAAGTACAATGCCAATATCTCAAAAGGTATTATGAGCCGGTCATTTTGCCTATCTGCCAGTAGCGTGGAGACGTTGCCTGCAAAAAACATGCTGACTCGAATGCATTCGACAGTAATAATCAGAGCATCTGATACTGTGAGTGGAGATTTTCAACTTGAACTTTATGTGTATATATATCAAAGAAGGAGGGAAGGTTTCCTACCTGAGTATTAGATGATACTAGTTTGTCAACTAGGAACTGTCCCAATTAAGTATCGCCGTTATCGTATTAGCCCTTGCTTATGCAGTCTGACCGCGGCAGTTAGCGGCAGCAACTGCATCCACAAAATTTTAAAGGATTGTAAAGCCTGCCGAGAAGTCCATTTCCCAAATTGAGAATGGCTTTGAATTATTTTATTTTGGATCTTCAATAGTCGGTTCAAAAATATTGAATGCAGTGGGGTCTCTGTCGCACCCCTTCCCCTTACTCTTTAGATCGCGACTATCTCTGATGTCAGCCAACCATTCGATTCAAAAGTTCACCAGGTTCCTTGAATGTTTCATCACATAATCCTCCCTGAAAAATATCTGGAGCTGTCAGATGCAGAAATGAAACAAAGAATACAAAGTACAAGGTTGAAGGTGATCTGCAAGCAGTCCTTTGTTGAGATTGTTCTCAGCGACATCATCCAGTCTTTTCAGGTAGGTGCACATAATTGTTACTGATAAGGTTTGCTAAGATCCTAAGTAACCTAGTACGACCATCCAAAGAGGCGAGAGAGCCTCAAGGTTTTACCGGCCACGTGATAAGGGGCGTAAACGAAGGGGCGTAAATAGAGCGCGGCACGGGTGGGTACCCATAGGTGGGTAGGGTAATAGGTACAGTTTTGAGAGGTCTACCCACTATAGCTATGGATACCAACAGCATACCCGGCACGTGTATTTCCGTCACGTGTATACCTAATTTAGCTAGATAATTGCCTAATTAGAACTACACTTGCCTTTTCTAGCCCTACTAAAGCTAGTCTAGCCAATAAGAAGAGCTTATTTCACGTGATAGGGTAACCCGCAGATATCCTACGTTTTTTTAAGACTGCCCTCCCCACCCAACGGGTAATAAAATATCAATTACCCTCCCCATGGGCACCCACCCATGTGGATACCCTTGGTCAGCCGCAACC